>CAUYQV010028220.1:0-21259 GCA_963574575.1 Galagoides demidoff | reverse complement strand
ACAGGCACCCGCCACAACGCCTGGCCATTTTTTGGTTGCAGCCATCATTGTTGTTTGGCGGGCCTGGGCTGGGGATTCGAACCCACCACCTTAGGTGTACGTGGCTGGCGCCTTAGCCGATTGAGCCACAGGCGCCGAGCCAGATACATCTTAAAATTGATTGTTGTCATGAAATTTATTGACAGGATTAATTCTTTCTTTTTTTTTTTTTTTTTTTGAGACGGAGCCTCAAGCTATTCCCCTGGGTAGAGTGCCATGGCATCACAGCTCACAGCAACCTCCAACTCCTGGGCTCAAGCGAGACTCCTGCCTCCGCCTCCCAAGTAGCTGGGACCACAGGCACCCGCCACAACGCCTGGCCATTTTTTTTTTTTTTTTGGTTGCAGCCATCATTGTTGTTTGGTTGGCCCCGGGCTGGGGATTCGAACCCACCACCTTAGGAGTATGTGGCTGGTGCCTTAGCCAATTGAGCCACAAGCGCCGAGCCAGATTAATTCTTTCTTAATGGTACATAAAATGGTGGTGTCTATTACAGTCAACGTCATTTTAGATTTGAGGAAATATGGATATTATTTATCTGTTTGCCTAGAGTTTAAGAAGATAAATAAATTTGATGTAAGAATTTGCATAACTTGGCCAGGTGTGGTGGCTCACGCCTGTAATCGTCCCACTCTGGGAGGCTGAGGCAATAGGATTGCTTGAGCTCAGGAGTTTGAGATCATCCTGAGCAAGAGTGAGACCCTGCCCATCTCTACTAAAAATAGAAAAATTGTCCTGGGCGCCTGTAGTCCCAGCTCCTCCAGAGGCTAAGGCAAGAGGATCACCCAAGCCTAGAAGTTGAGGTTGCTATGAGCTGGGCTGATGCTACAGCACTCTAGCCTAGGCAACAGAGTGAGGACACTTCATCTCCAAAAACAAATTATATAACTTAAATTCTATTACTTGTAAATAATTAAGAATTACTTCTGGAATTGGTCATTGGAATTATTTATGATTTTATTACTATACATTAGTGAATCATTTCTGGGTATTTTTAAGAAGAATGAAGAAAAGCTATATCGAAGCAGTTTGTGCTACATTATAATTAATGGTATTTTGTTGGTAATATAATTTTGTAACTTTGATTATTAAGATATATTTCAGTTGCAGGTAACACCAATACTTCTTCATAACTTTGTTCTCTTAGGATACTTTTTTTTATTTTCATTTATATAACCTGTCTTTTAAATGTGTATCTTATCCTCCAAAACCTTTCTTTTACAGTATATAAAAGATTTATATTCATGGTCTCCTTTATGTTATCCTATGAGCATGAAAGATTCATTGTATTTTTAGGATCTTCGGAATCAACTTTATGAATCATACTATTTAAATTTTATTTCTGCTATTTCAAGAAGTAAACTAGAAGATATTGCAAATGCAGCATTAGCAGCTAGTGCAGTCACACAAGTAGCCAAGGTAAGAGATTTTGATTGGTTGATAACATTTTGTTACTGTAAAATTTAACAGTGTTCTGAAACCTGCTAATTGGCATAGGTGTCTGATTTATAAATGACCAGAATGACCTAAGAAATGTTTAGACTCAATACTTTTAGAGAGAATTCTGATAATGTAAATTGTTTTGGACTTGAACTAGGCAAAATAAACTAAAGGAATCTGCTATTTAATGAATCTGGAAGGCAAACATAAAAAGCAGAGTGAATTTTGTTTTAGGCTGAGAATTGCGTGATCTTTTTTGCTCAACTAAGAAATCATTTGACAATTGTGTTATCATAAATTGTGCTGAAAATACGTTGACATTGTTTGATGTGGAACTAGTATAGATACACCATTTCCGGGTCTTTTCTTAAAGTGGATCCAAAGAGGCTGTATTGCACATTATGAGAGAAAAAGAATTCACGACGGACCAATAATTCTACATCGTTGTGTCTTTTTAGTCGGGTTTAGCTTGAGTTATAAATCAATTTGTGAAATACATTCCTGATGTTAGCCCAGTTGTGACCTGTGCTCCTTGATTTTGGATAAGACAAAAAGAAAATTCTGGGGAAGTATATAGGGAAAATAACAGACTAAACAACCATGCTTTTATTTTCTCCCCTTTTTTTCCACTGAAAGAGTTTTCATGCTTAGATTTATATAAACCACTACTACTTCTAAGTAGTTTTTGTTGTTGTTGCATTAAGACAGGGCCTGGCGCTTTAGCCCAGGCTGGAGTGCAGTGGTGTAATAACTCACTGCAACCTATCTCAGCCTCCCAAATAGCTGGGACTACAGGCATTCCCCACCACACCCAAAATCTTGCTATGTTGCCCAGGCTAGTTTTAAACTCCTGGCCTCAAGTGATCCTCCTACTTTATCTTCCCAAAGTGGTGGGATTACAGGCATAAACCATACTGTGCCCCACCTCTGATTATTTTTTGAGGCTTGTGTCTTTTAATGTTCTTGCTCAAATTTTATCATTAATTTCACACAAAATAGTAGAAATAGCTTTTAATTTGTTTAAATTTTGTGTATTTCAACTTATTCTCTCTTAATTTTTCTCCTAATCTGTACTTCCAAAGAACTCACATAACTTTTTCCCCACTTCATTTATAAAAAAAGTTCATGATGTAAAAATAGTTAACTGTGACTTTCTTAGGAATGTGTAATTAAACTGAATATAAAAATTATAACTGAGGTTTTTTAAAAATTTATATCTGTTCCCTTCTCAACCATAATTTAAATTCTTATGTCTGCTTAAATTGTGTTTTCTAAAAATGTTACTCCCTCTTTGATGTTTATTGCCCAAAATCTTGTAGTTTTTTGGTTTGGTTTTTTTTTTTTGAGACAGAGTCTTACTTTGTTGCCCTTGGTAGAGTGCTGTGGAGTCACAGCTCACAGCAACCTCAGACTCTTGGGCTAACATGATTCTCTTGCCTCAGTCTCCCAAGTAGCTCCCACAATGCCTGGCCATTTTTAGAGGTGGGGTCTCGCTCTGGCTCAGGCTGGTCTCGAACCTGTGAGCTCAGGCAATCTACCCACCTCAGCCTCCCAGAGTGCTAGGATCACAGGTGTGAGCCTCTACACCTGGCCAGGTTTTTGCTTTTTAATAATTCTCTTTTTTTTTTTTTTTTTGGAGACAGAATCTCACTTTGTCACCCTTGGGAGAATGCCCTGGTGTCACAGCTCACAGCAACCTGAAACTCTTGGGCTTAAGCAATTCTCTTGCCTCAGCTTCGTCAGTAGCTAGAACTACAGGCGTTGTACCACAACGCCCACCTGTTTTTTAGAGACGGGTCTTGCTCTTGTTCAGGCTAGTCTTGAAATGTGAGCTCAAGCAATCCACCCACGTCAGCTTCCCACATGCTGTGATTATAGGAGTAAGCCACCGCACCCACCCAGCTTTTTTGTTTGCTTGTTTGTTTAGCAGGCCCTGGCCAGGTTTGAACCCACCACCCCCAGTGCCCAGGACTGGCGCTCTAACCATTGAGTGCTTTTTAATATTCTTAGCTGCTCATCCTTACCCAGTTAGACAGCCTGCTCTATAGTAAATTAATTTTGAGTTATCAAATGTAATTATTTTTCCATTTTTACTATTGGTATATTAAATCAAACTAAATTTACTTTCAATATGGCTTTATTATAAAATTGATTTATAAACCTTTTCTTTTGTTTCTAGGTTTTTGATCAGTATCTCAATTTTATTACTTTGGAAGATGATATGTTTGTATTATGTAATCAAAATAAGGAGCTTGTTTCCTATCGTGGTATGTAAAAACAGGAATATCCCAATTCATTGCTAACAATATGAATAATGCACTATAAGAAAAAATAGTCACATCTAAGTTTATGGGCTTAAAATCAGCTTTGTTTAAAGCAGTAGAGCTATAAAAAAAATTACTTTTTATTTTTTGTAAAAGATTTTTAAAAGCACACAAAGAAAACAAGTCTCCGGCTGAATTCTGTTACCTATAACCAACATTTAATAAACCTGTTTTGTAAGCTCAGTGACGTACCAATTCTCTGAACCAACAGATGTCCAATAGCACCTTACATGAATGATTCACCCATGGCAAGTAAGGTAATATTTTAGTAGCAGGATTCAGATTAATTGTCTAGTACTTTGCCCTTGGATAGTTATAAAACACCAGACCAGATGGGAAGCTCTCTGATAGACAGAAACATGAAGCTTTTGGTTTCATTGAGCTCTATAATATGTTTTCTTACTGAAATTAAACAAAATCCCTAGAAGGGTATAAATATGGTATTTTCTGAACTGTAAGTGTGAGAGATTTTGACAATGGTTGTTATTCACAAAGGTCTATTTATAATTAGTTTTAAATGAATTAGCAGCTTATTTATAAGTTAGTTGCTTAAAACCTAGTTTTCTCTAAGCCATAGAGTTAAATTTATAGATTTTGTTATACTGTATATAAATCTGGTAAAATTAAGAAAGCAACTTCTTTACTTGATCAGTTAGCATATATTCTAATCAGTCTCAGTTTAACAAACTTAATTAGAAAACATGATTTAAATTCCTTTAAACATTTTAAATTATGTTAATAATTATAATATTAATTCAGTTAATAACTGAATAATAAGCATTCAGTATTTTATGTTTAAGTTCCGTATTTTACGTTTTCTTTTGTAAACACCATGCTTTGTATATCAGACTAGGCAAATTTATTAATCTCACAGGCAGGCCTGGCACTGTATCTCAGGCCTGTAATTCTAATACTCTGGAAGGCAAAGGTGGGAGGATCCCTCGGACTCAGGGATTCGAAACAAGCCTGAGCAAGAGCCAAGACCCTGTCTCTACTGAAAATAGAAAAATTAGCCAGGCGTTGTGGCAGGAGCCTGTAGTTGAGCTACTTGGGAGACTGAGGCAGGAGGATTGCTTGAGGTTGCTTTGAGCTAAGGCCAGGGCACTCTACTCTGGGCAACAAAGCAAGATTCTGTCTCAAAAAAAAAATTTAACAAGCAAAACCTGCTCAAATATTTAAATAATCCTTTAAAAATAATTAACTTATAGTGAGTCCAAAATTCATTAAACATTCAAATGTTAATTTTGTTAAATTTTATTACACATGTGAACTTTAAAAAGTGTATGAAAGTATGAAATTCATTACTAATTTTAAACTAATCGTGTGGCTAATCACCCAGATCCTCAATGATAATTATAGCAATAGCTTGCTCTGTGTCAGTGCTTTAAGGACTTTACAATGTAAGTTCATTTACTCTTCAGAATAACTGTAAGTAGATTTTATGATTCTTTCCGTTTTACAGAGGAGAAAGCAGAAGCATAGCTATTAAGTGACGAGACAAGTGCAAAACCTAGTTACGAAACACAGACAATCTCACTCCAGAGATAGTGCTCTTTGCCATAATGTAATTGTATGCTAAGTTCTTTTAACCATTACAAGTGCTTTAATAATCTAAAATAGGGTTTTTAAAACATAAATCAAATGTATTAATGCTATGAGTTTTATCTGCATCTCTTGTCTTTTTAATCCTGAATTTTCTATGGATGGGAAAGTTATATGATAAAAAAAGCAAATTTATCATCTTAGTTAAATTGAGGTTACTATCTTAGGCAAAGCAGGTTGTTATTTCAAAATGAGTTAATGTTGTTAATGGACAGTTTATAACTGTTTCATTTAATCAATTATAAACTAATTCGGAGATGTGGAATTAGAGTCTCAAGAACCAAGAGCTGGATGCTTCCATATAGATTTTGCCGATGCCAGTGAATGACAAAATGTGCCAGTGGTTTAATTATAATAAGGGATTTTAAGTGCCTGCAAAATTAACTATGCAGTGATTTACAAAATGAATTGAACATGTATTTCCCTGAATTGATGTCCCCTGAATTCACATAATTTCACATTGTATCCTTATTCCATTTCTTTTATCTGATTCATTTAGAAAGATGTTAGGCTGTAACACCCAAGTAAGAACACATTTCCTTGATCCAGATTCTGTGTTGCCTGATTGAATTCGTTATATGTTCTCTGAGTGGATCATACTTTCTTTAGATACTTGATAGACCCAATTGGATTCTGCATTTCTCCTAAGCAAATTGCAAGTTGTTATTAACTTCTATATTTGTTTTCACATTCAGGATATTGGGAAATTAAAAATACTATGTAGATACTATTTTAGTTCATTCTTTCAACTTGTGTTTATTAAGCATCTATTTGTCTCACGCTAGATACTGTGAGAGAGAAGATAAGTCAGAGTCTTTGTCAAGAACTGCAGTGTTCTTTAAAGTTTATTCCCAAGGGTGATTTATATCTGGATCACCTAAAGAGCTTGTCAGAATTGCAGATATCCTAGAATTGTCCCAGATCCATTGGATTGCATCCCTAAAGGAAAGGGCTAAATATTTTTAATTTAATTTAATTTATTTTTGAGATAGACTCTCACTCCTGCCCCAGTGTAGAGGGCCATGGCATCACTTCAGCTCACAGCAACCTCAAACTCCTGGATTTGTGCCATCCTCCTGCTTGAGTCTCCCAAGTAGCTAGGGCTACCAGTGTCTGCCATAATGCCCAGCTGAGGTTTTCTATTTTTAGTAGATGCAAGATCTTGCTCTTGCTCAGGCTGGTTTGAAACTCTTGAGCTCATGCAATCCTCCTGCCTTGTCTTCCCAGAGTACCAGGATTACAGGCGTGAGCCTCCGTGCCCAGCCCTGAAGATAAATTCTATATCACAAAAATCAGGAGAGAGCGAGAGAGTGCGTGCATATGAGTGCACCTTCGTCCTTGGTCATATAATTTCATCTCTCAAATCAGCCCTTTTTAGTGACATCAGTGACATTCAATAACATCTCTGTTATGTAAGATCATTTGTGATAAATTTTCTTTCATTTATAGCAAGACATGAAACGCAATTTAAAAACCCGTTACTCTCTATTTAATGTTTAAAAATTTTATTTATTTTTATCTTTTTTAAAATTAGTTTTTACTTGAAAAATTTTTTATGTATTTATGTACCTGGACAAATTTAAAATCATACACACAGATACACACACATAGAGGTACTCAAGGACAGATGTAGTGGGGTCCCAGGAAGTCACTTACTGGAAACTAGAACTCTGGGCCGTGTGTCTTCTGCTTCATGACCCCCCCTTCTCAACGGTGGCAACTCTGGTCCACATACCACAGCTCAGTGGCAAGCTCTAAGTGCCACGTCCCTTAGAAGGGAGATGCCGATCGGACCAGCTTAGGTCTCGGGTCCACCTTTGATCCAACAATACTGACCACAACGTCAGGGTCACGAATCACCAATCTGGCGTCCAGTCAACCCCTGAGGGTGGGAAGGAGTTCTGAGCGGAACAGGTGGGGAGCGTGTTGAAAAACGCCCAGGCACCCCCAAAGTGGCCTCTGTCATTGGCCTCTGGATGTCCCTTCCACTCCTGGACCCACAGTTTCTTCCCGTAAAATGGTGCTACTAAACCCAGGGGTTGACTTGCGTGGAGGGTGAGAACTAACGGGAGTGGCTGGTGCTGCAGGCGGGAGGGGTCCTTCTGATTCTCCGTTGATAACATCATTCTGTTCAATGTTTTTTGTTATAGGGCTGATGAGGGAAAAAAACTGATTCTGGGTGGGGCTGCGCCTGCCTGTAGGAAATTCACAAGTTCTACCCATGTCTACACTGTTTTTTTTTTTTTTAATAAGAACGTGGGTTTTCTCCCACATCCCAAAGATACACCTGTGACATAAATCAGCCTGTCTATGCAGTCCCAGCTAGAGCGAGGGTGGATGTGTGTGGACGCCCTGTGTGAGTGCCGACTTCCCTGTGCCCACATCTGTGTTCCATCCTAAGGAGGTGGGCACATCACCGCCAGGAGCCTCTGTGTCCCCTCCCCGCTCCCCCACTTCCTCTCCTTGCTCACTTTTCTCTGGGGAGCCCCAGTGTGGGGAGCAGTGGGCAAGGCAGACGTTCTGGGTTCCTTTGTGACAGCCTTGGCTGCTAACAGTGATCTGATGGTGTCTTGGTAAGCGGTGGGGACACGCCGGTGGATGTCAGCTTCAGGGTTCCTCTGGCCTGAGCACAGAGGAAGAGGCTTCTTTATGGAATCCATAGTTTGAAAGAATCAACATGCAAATCCTTTCAGAACTTTGAGAAAGGTTCCTGCCCTGCGTTACTGTATCAGGGTTGGCTCTTAGCTGTAAGTAATAGAAACAGACTCTGCAGGCTTAAGCAGGAAAGCAATTAATTCAAGGAGATGGGTGACTCACTGCTCAGCCAGGGAAACTCAAGAGTCAGGCCTCTTGGCTGGGTGGATGCCAGGTCATCTCGTAGGCAGGTCTGGTGAGGGCATCAATGTCACCACATCAATACTCCAGACACACGGCGGATGCTGCTAAGGGTGAGCCCACCAGCTCCTCTCCTAGACAGGGTCCGTCTGCCCTGGGAATTGGGTCTCGCTGCAGGGGCCACCACTGCCTGGAGAATGCTTCTCAATCCCAGCCCTTTTGTACCACAGGGATCCAATGACTTACCTGGGGTGGTGTTTCTGATTGGTGGAGGAAAGGTTACATGCCTTTGCTCCAGCTGCAAGGCACCTGGGAAGACAGCTGTCATTTTTATCCTCTGTTTGGGAGCATGGTCTCTGCTCCTTCCAAGACGCAAAGCATGGGAAATTTCCTCCAAATAAGAAGAAAGTTACTAAGCTGTGTAAGCAGAAGTATTATTATCAAAAATGATCCACAAAAATTCATAATCATAAAAGCTGATAGTCGTGTGTAGGTCTTCTTACGAGCCAGGTGCTATTACAACTCATATCACCTCATTCAATCTTCATAGCTGCTCTAAAAGGTAGTTCTCAGTGCTTTACATTCCCACGAACAGATGAGGAAATTGAAGCTCAGAGTTGCAGGACTCAGCCGAGATCCTGTATCTCTAAGGTAGCAGAGCCGGCTTTGAACCTAGGGCGTCTGCTCCAGAGCTGATGCAGTTCCCTCTCTAACCAAGAGGCCAAGCAGCCAAGTGACCAGAATTTTTGACCTCGTCACTTCTTGGTTCCGGCAAACTCCTTACTGCTATTCAAGTGACAGTGACTGGTATGATGGGAAAGGAGAGGCCTCTGAAAAATACTAATAATGGTACTGATAGGTGATATTGATTGAGGGCTTCCACTTGGAGCAGCCCAGGTAAGGGCAGGACATTTAATCATCCCGACCGCTCTGTGAAGTAGGGTCTGACTATTATCCCCATGTTACAGACTAGGAAACAGTCTGAGATAGGTTAAGAATGAATGTGGTACAACATGAAGAAGACAGAGAGGGTTTGAATCCAGGGCTTTTGCTACTGAACAATGATACCTTTTGGCCAATTGCAACATGGGGACAGCCTTCAGTTTTGGCTGGTTTCCTCTGGGCCCTTATGTGCAAAGCTATTAGAATCACCTAATCGATATTGACAGCTGACAGCCTTAATTGCCCAGCCTGCGCTTTCCTACTTAACCTAAGCATGGCCTCAGATTCTTTCTTAAAACAAATGCTTTTAGCAGCCTCTTCCAACGGATCAGAATTGGTACATGGACCCAAATGATTTCCCCTCCCTGATCATGGGCTCCAAGTGACACGAGCCAGAGGCACCTTTCTAGGGAATCAAAGAAGCACGCAAGCTGCCTATTTTTTTTTTCTAAACACTTATAATAAATGGTTATGAAAAAGTGTGATCATCGTGTTTCATAGCTCATCTCTCATTGTTTATTTTTGTTAACATTTATTCCCAACTTACCATAATTTGAGGTTGCTTATAATAAAAAGCACATAATCTCTGGACAGTTAAAAATTGTTTTAAAGCTTGAGAACTGGAAGAAGAGAGAAAATAATTTTGCTAAAAGTTTTATGCAGGGTAGTTACAATGCCTTAAAATTAAATTTATCCCTGAGTTTCCTGGCAGCCAAGAGATAAAGGGCAAGAAGACATCTGTGAGTTCTCCTTGCCTTCTAAGAGATTCAAGGGAGAGTGTAAATTGATAGCTTGTCGGTGAGTCTGGCCTCAAGCTTGCTTTGCTTAACTCTATAGAATTTAAAATCTGGACAGTTCTCTTGCAAATCCAGCTTTGCTTTAAAGACAATAAGACTTGGTCAAGCCATGCTTATATCTTTTAAGTTGAGCAAGCGGCAGGAACTGCTTTAGACCAGCAGGGAGGCACACTCCATATCATTTGCTATTGTTATCACCTTCCTGGCCCCTGTAGGCAGGTTGAGGATAGAAGTGCCTACATTGTCTCGGGGCTATGCTATGCTATTGAAGTCAGAGTGATCCTGTTAACTGTACATCAGAGCATGGCTTCCTGTGCTCAACCCTCCCATGGGCCCACCACCCTCTGACTAACAACACTGTCTCTAAAACAGCCCATAGGCTCTGCCTGACGTTGACCCCCTTGAACTTTCTTGGCTTTTGTTCCCTCTTGCACACTGCTCTGCTAGCGCCTTCTGTGCTTCCAACCCTTCAAGGATGCTCCTGCCTCCAGGCCTCCACCCTTGATCTGCTGTCTGCCCGGCACGTCCTGCCCCAGCATGGCTGCCAGCTGAAGTCTCTGCTCAACTGTCCCCTTACCAGGGAGGTTTTCCTTGACCACCTTTCTCTACCCTTTACACTTGCTCCGTTTTTCTCCATGGCATTCATTATTATCTGATCTATCTCCGTTATTATATATTTGTTTATTTTTTTGCTTCTACACTCAGCAATGTAAATTCTGTGGAGAATGGGTGGGGTTCCCACGTGTTTGCTGCCCCATCCCAGCACTAGAGTGGTGCCTGGCACGTAAGAGGCGCTGCATGTGGGGCTGAATGCATAGATGTCCACAACGGGTCAACATTAATCTGAGGGACATACACACGCATGCACCATCTTCCCCAATAAAGATATCTTTATGTAAATGTAAAGATTAGAGGTACAAAGATGCACTGTCTCATCTTGGGCTGTAAAGACACAGTGCTATAGAGACAGCTATATTTATATCTATAGTGTTTCCAGATTAAAGGCCAAACAATGCCCGGTAGTCAGAGAAGGCAGGGACAATGGGAACGCTGTCTACAGTTTCCTTGCAAACTGTTTCTGTGAGCTCCTTTTCTGTATAACTGCCATTAACTCTTGGTGTGATTGTCTCACTCTTTCTTGAAACAGCCTCCAGTTGGCTAACTCTTCTCTGTCTGGTAGGTTAGAATCCAAACACAGTGCTCAGTTTTACAAAGGCCCCTTACAAGGTTCTGGGGTGAGCAGGCCTGGGACTCAGTCAACCTTGCCTCCCCCACCCCCAGCTGTACCTTTGCTCTGGAGGCTGGGTGAGGAAAACTGACACCACATGGTGCGGCCTTATTTCATCAAAACTCCCCGCAGCCATACTGTACGCCCACCCTGTACGTCTCTGTGGCCCTACTGCCATGCCTTTCCCCTCCAGCTCCCACTAACAGGAGCCCTCCGAGACCCAGAGAAATCTTGTTTAATAGCCATCAAGTCAGAAATGTGTCCTTTCCCAAGACAGGGCTGGCACTGGGGAAAATCCACCGTGGTCAGGACGCCCAGCCCAATCTGAACCACTGTTCCCGCCTGGAAAAATGGTTTCGTTACTTGCGTCCTGAAGTGGACATAGTTCAGCCTGGGAAGCAGCACTGGCTGAGCTGTGAAAAGGTGGGGGCCGCTGTCTCAGCCTCTAAGCTCATCTCCCTTTGCCCACGCTCCTTGTCCATTCCCACCTCTTGCCAGACACCGTCCAGGGCATCCCTGCTCACCTCCCACCTCCCAGCCCCTCACTCCTCTGACGAAGGCCAGAAATGGACCAAGGGAGATTTTCCATTTTGAGGCCATCCTCTGGTGCTAAGAAGTTTGGGGTGTCCTTGGTGTCCTCAGTGGGGCGGGGGAGGGGTCATTTCCTTCCCAAATCCTACAAGATCCTCCTGCCAAGGGAAAGTTTCTCTTCCTCCTGTAGGAAGCCACTTCTGGAGGCAAGCTTCAGGAGACAAGGAAAAGCAGATGTCAGCCCGTGACACAGAATAATCGATGTGCTCAGTGCTAGTATTTTCCTACCAATTTTGTATTTTTCAAAAAGGACAATAAAACAATTGTACTCTGGGCTAATTAATGACAAGCTGGTAAAAGCATCTCCTCATTGTTCTATTTATTTCTCCATTTCTCCCAGTTAACAGCCCTGTCTCTGAAATGAATCAATGTCGTTTACACAACGCTGTCACCCCATTGTTCCTTTATCATCCTCCATTTTCATAAATCGGGGTGTTAATCCCTTAATGGCTTTTCTCCGTGCTTAAAAAAAAAAAAAAAGAAAGGAAAAAAAAAGAAGAAAAGAAAAAAAGCCCAGTCCCTGTTCACTCTTAATCTGCCAGGAGACAATGGGTGTTTACACAGGCAGCCCTGCACCGTGTTGACTCAAACAAGCAGGTCCGGCTGGGGATTTAGCCTCTTCTTGTTTGTTGGCTAAACAGGAGGCCTCTCTGGGGATCCGCCCCTTCCCAAGGTTGGGTTGGATTGCCCTTCTGCTGAGCTCTAATGAAGACCCAAGAAGGGGTTGATGCCAGGCAGGGGAATAGGGTGGGAGAAGATGGGATAAAACTCCTGTCTGTCCTGGGCTTCCATACATCCTGTGCCTTCTCAATTACCCGCCTCCCCGCAAAACACACACACAAGAACAGTGCAGTTGCTGAACCAGCAGCATCAGCATCTCCATCTCCCAGGAACTTGTTAGATGTGAGTTATCAGACCCACCCCTGACCTGCTGACTCTGAAGCCCTGGGTGAGGTCCAGCAAGGCCTCTGGGTGATTTCCGGTGCTCTCTGAAATTTGAGAACTACTGTCCTAGGGGATTTGATTCTAAAGTTAAAAAGTAAATATACAGAAATAAAGCTCATTTCAGTTAACAAAGAGTGTTGACTTCTGCCTTCTGGCCAGAATCTGGCATCTGAGCAGTGGCCTGGAGGTAGCCTGTCTCCATGAAGTTTCTAGTCCACTCTCATGCTGGACCCCTGCCCTGACCACTCCTTTGCTTCTCAGGCTTCTGCACAATGACAATATGAGGTGGTAGATGTTATTATCACCCAGAATTCGGGCATCAGAAGTTGCCTTATAATCAGATCAGTGAGTGAGTGTTGGCACAGCCTGGGTGATGAAGAGCAAGGCACCAAGGCTCCTGGGGCAAGAGGGAGGGTTGAGGAGGAGCTGAGAGCCCTGCCTCAGCCAGCAGCATCAGAGTCTGGATTTCACCAGATCTCACATCTAGCACTCAGTGAACACGTTCTGCCTGAACTCTTGTTTTGGGCCAGGCCGTGTGCAAGCACTCTCAGGCTCAGCATTAAATCAGAAGGTCCTTGCCCTCAAGAAACTCACAGTCCAGTGAGGGCACAAATAACTTGCATAAACAACTTACAGAACCCCCTGTAGAATGTAGCAATAGCCCTTCCCAAATAGCACAAAGAAGGCACAGGGCAGGTACTGGTGGGGGTAGGGGAGGAGGTTGTAGAGGTGGCAATAGTGGGGAGAGTGGTGGAGGTGATGGTGTTATTGTTGGAGGTTGCAATGGTGGTGGTAGTGGGTGGTGATGATGATGGTAGTGATAATGGTAGTAATGATAGTGATGATGGTGATAGTGGTGGTGGTGGTGGTAGTGGTCATGGTAGTAGTGATGGTGGTGGTGATGGTGGTGATGGTGTTTATGGTACTAGTGGTGATGGTGGTGGTGATGATGATAGTGATGATGGTGGTGATGGTGTTTGTGGTACTAGTGGTGATGGTGGTGGTGGTAGTAGTAGTGGTGGTAGTGGTCATGATCGTAGTGATGATAGTGATGACAGTGGTGATGGTGGTGGTAATGATGGGGTGATGGTGGTGATGGTGGTGGTGGTAGTGATCATGGTGGTAGTGATGATGGTGGTGATGGTGTTTGTGGTACTAGTGGTGATGATGATGATGATAGTGATGGTGGTGGTGATGATGATAGTGATGATGGTGCTGATAGTGGAGGTGGTGATGATAGTGGTGATGATGGTGATGGTGGTAGTGGTGATAATAGTGGTGATGGTGGTGGTGGTAATAATGATAGTGGTGATGGTGATGGTGTTTGTGATACTACTAGTGGTGATGGTGGTGATGATAGTGATGGTGGTGGTGGTGATGATAGTGGTGGTGGTGGTGGTGATGGTGTTTGTGGTACTAGTGGTGATGGTGTTGAAAAGGTAGAGATGGTGGTTTGTTGGTAGGTTTTACCAAGAAGATCCTATATTTGAGTCTTTCATCCTAGACAGAGTTCCCCAGCTGGATTTTAGCTAACGGAGAACATTCAGGGCAGAATAATAATATCACTGGTGGTATTACAGGTAATTGTTATTTAGTTTTCTTTAACTGGAAATAGAGCAGAGACAGAGACAGACAGACTTGAATTCAAGTCTTTCTTCTCCTTGTCCAAAATAGGAGAACTGGGCTGAGCATCTTGCACCCTCTCAGCTTCAGAGTCAGCAGCTATAAAAGAGCTCTCCTTGTGCCTTCCTACCGTTCATTGATTGGTGTAGGGTGGTAGATGTTATTACTATTATTGCCTCTACCGGCCATCTTACAGTGAGCTAGCCCAAAGCCCACATGACATACAGTTACGACACCGTGACTTTACTAGTCCATGTTGTCATCAGCGTAACTTTACTGGCCTGGCATACTCTTTACTCTTTCTCAGTCAATTAACTTTATGTTCATCATAGGAATCTCCTTTAAGTCCCATCAACTCTTCAACAGAAAACATACAACACTTTACACTCTAAGACTCTGGTCAAAATCCTCCCTTTGCTGTTTGCGGAGATCCTAAATTATCACAATGCGATCCTTACTGGATTATAGACAATGTCCCCAGCAACCTTGAAAACCCTCTTCAAACCCGACTTCAGGATCCCAGTAAAAGTGACATTGCCCTTCCCCCTTTAAGACGCTACCTGTCATAGTCCATTTGTGTTGCTATAAACCTAAGACTAGGCAACATATAAAGAAAAGGGGGTAATTTGGTGCATGGTTCTGCAGGCTATATGATAAATTGGCACCAGCATCTGTTTCTAGCGAGGGCCTCAGGTGGCTTCCATTCATGGAAGGGGAGAGGGAGTGGTTGATGCAGAGATCACGGGGCAAGAGAGGAAGCAAGGAATGGGGAGGTGTGAGGCTCTCTTAGCAACCAGCTCTCTTATGAGAGCTAATAGAGTGAAAACTCATCATTGCCATGAGGACAGCACCCAGCCATCCATGAAGGATGACACTTATACCTCCCATTACGTCCCACCTCCAGCACTGGGGATCAAATTCCAACATGAGGTTTTGAGGGTCAAATATCTAAACCTCTGCACGAGCAAAGCTCTACTGAGCTAGTGTTTTCCCTACTTCAGTGACTAAATGACTCAGCTTTGCTTTATCTAAAGGTTGTTGGTGACATTTGGAGAGCCAGCATTTGGCATATGCAGTAAAAAGCAATAGGACTAGATTTTTGTATGACCTTATTCAGACGGCCCCTGGAGGCTTCTACCAATGAAAAAACTTCCACCCTTATTGCTTTAGGAAATGGAAGCAGCTGGGTTTGGTTGGAAACACACTGGCTGGGAATCTCAAGACAATTTAAAAAATCTTTATCATACCTTTAAATTATCTATTTGTTGTGACCTTGTGTTTAATGTCTTTCTCCATGCCCAGACTATCACTCCATGAAGGCAAGTAGGACATCTAAGGCATCCTTTGCCTCCAACTTCCAGAGTAGTGCCTAGCATGAGATGAGCTCAGTGCCTATTGAATGAATGGATGGATGGATGGATGGATGAGTGAGGAAGGGTCCAGGTGATAGTCCTGCATCTGCTACAATTTGCTACATGCCTTTGAGCAAGTTCATTCTCTTCCTGGATCTCAGCTTTCTCACGTGTATAACATGGGGAAAAATGACTCCGAGAAGGCCACAGCTATATTCACAGGCAGTTATATCTCCAAAAGTAACAGGCAGCAGCTTCTCAGGCTCTGAAGGAGGCTGCGTATAGTGGCTGGTGATGGCCCTTCTGGAGGCCTGAGGTTGGCAGCACCAAGATGTGTGGCAATTAATTTCAAATTCTCAGATCTTCTCTTTCCCAACCCCAGATACCTGGCTGATGGGTAGAGGCCAGAATGTTTTCTATTTTTCAGCCACTGCACTCACATAAGCAAGTCTTCTCCTGTTGTTCTTCTCCTTCGCAGTGTTGTGGCCGCCTGGGACTGGACTCTGTGAGTGTCCCCAGTGCCAAGGTGGCAGTGGGAGCCTCCAGTCTCCTTTCCTTGTTTTTTTTCGTGATCATATCAAGTGTCCTCCCCAGGCCTGGCACAGCCTGCTCTTTAGCAGGGGATGCTGTCAGCTATTTACACCTCCCAGGGGATTTAAACTTTTTATCTCTTAAATTTATGATTAGAGCTTCCATTATGAAACAAAGAGCTGGGCCAGTTCTAACCTTATAGGTGGCTCTTGACTTACCTGCTGTGTGACCTTGGGCAAGTTACATAACAACCCCTTGCTGGTTTGCTTTCCTGATCTGTAAAATGGGCATAATGCTGGTTGCTGTTGCTCTGGGTTGTCAAGAGATGAGATGAGTTAGTACACTAAGATGCTGGGACCGAGCTTGGTGCACAGCACACACATCACGGCCGTTAGCCACTATCCCAACCCCATAAACTGCTAGGGACACGCCTGACTCAAAGTTCAGCCTCCATGATGGAAAAGTACTGAGTGATAAAAAGCAAGGAACTATAGATACAAGTGAAGAATTGGATGGATCTCAAAGGCACTAGATGGAGGGAAAGATGCCAGTCTTAAAGGGTTGCATAATGTAGAAACCCGATTCTATGACGATCCCCAAAGACACAGCCATCCCGAAGGAGAACAGATCTGGGGTGATGGGGATTTGGTGTTAGGAACCAAGGAAGGGTTTGCCTTTTTCATGGGAGATGTTAGGAGGATAGAATGGTCCTGCATCCTGATTGTGCTGGTGCTACATGATATCTGAAAATTCATAAAGCTGTGATCCAAAAGAAGTTCATTTTTTGTATGATAATTTAAAAATGTTTAGGCTGGATAAATGTTTTTGGCTTTAACTTAGTAGAATGCTGTTACCTCCTTTCTCCTGGCAAGATAAAAAAAAGATAACAACCCTTAGATTTTTGGGAAAGTAGAAATATCCCGCAAAGGGCCTCGCTGCGGAGAAGCAAGCCCGTACGCTCGACACCTGCTCCACCACTCCTGATTCCGGAAAGAAGACCCAGGCAAGTGGCACCTCAAGATCCGAGCCTGAGTGTGGGGGAGCTCTTTAGAACTCCAGCAGGCTTTAAAGAGATTTAAACACGCCATTTCCTAGTTATTCTGAAGTGCAACTATAATTGCCGTTCTTTCCAAATAAATCCTTCAGATTAAATGGATATCGAGTGTGTAAATTCAGTGATTGCTCACGGCACGCGAACCTTGTCAAAGTTCAGAGGCAGTGGGTCTGGATTAGCAGGAGGAAGCTGGCAAACATTGTCTTAGTCTTAACACTATCGTTTTTTGTGCGGGTGTGGAGTGTTTACATTTTGGGAAGAGAAAACTCAGGCCAGATAAGGAAGACTGGAGCAGCACTAGGGAATCAGGAATCTCTTGGCAACAAAATTTTATAATTCAGGGCGAATCCCTTCCCTCTGAATCTCAGTTTTGCCACCTGCTCTTTGGGAGGAGTGGGCCTTGAACTTGATCATCCCCAGAGCCTCCGCTGCCTGGCTAATGAAATCATCTCCCTTCTTTCTACTACTGGGGACACAGCTGTCCCCTCTTTTTCCACTAGCATTTGCCAGTGTGTGGCCTCCGCTGTGGGGACATCCCCCAATGTCACTGAAGCCATTTAAGTCTGTTTGAAATTTGATGACCATCCTCGTGCCCTTCTGCCTGCCCGAAAGGGATTCTCTGAGCAAACTTGTCTACAAATGACAGCAGCCTCTGCGGAGCATGCAAGAAACGTGCCCAGCGGTGCTGTGAGGGTGTTGGAATTATGAGGTGAGCAGTAAGAAACCAAAAAATCAGGGAGCCACTTGAGCAGAGAGTATAAACATAAATATCCCGGAGCAGGCCCCGGCACTGGGTTTTTTATGTTGATGTGCTAATATGTTCCCCACTAGGGGTTTATTTAGGCCGTTTTGGTATTCTCTACAATTCATTTATCTGCATAAGGAAGAGCCACTAACAGGACAGTTCCTCATGAACCATGTCCCTGTGTAATCCCCACCGCTGTTTATAATCCTCCACGCCCGGATCTATAATTCATGAGTTGATGGCCCGGTGGCAGTTTCCATAAAGGCCGTACCGGGCACCCAGTCGTTAACGTCCTCACTGTCATGCATGGAATCGAAATAAGCCCACTCTCCTTCTATTCATCACGATGCCACCGACGTACGGGCAATGACATTATCCAAATATTATTAAAACTTTGAACCCTGTCCCCATAAATTATGGCCGAATGGCTCCGTGGCCATTAGGAGAGGGGGATGGATGGGCTTTAGTCGCCGCCGAGTAATTATGTGCTTAAAAGGAAGCGTGGCTGAGCATCCCTAGTAAAAAAGAGAGAAGCTGGGGTGATCACTGGTTCCCGCTGCGGCGCTCGAAGCCAGGCGGCTCGGGCAGGTCAAGTCAACCTTACAGCAGGACAATTATCTGCCTAGAGAGACCAAACATCTGTTATGAAGTATGTGCAGGCATCAAGGCAGCACGCTAGAAATCGTGTCCACTTCAAACACTTGGCGTATTCCACACAACACCCCCTTCGCTTTTTGTTACTGCAGCAGTCAGCTTTGAAATATGCCCTAGCTTCCCTCCCCCGGCCCCGGCTTTCATGTGCCCTCCAGCTGCTAAAGACGCTGGTGTAACTTTAGAAGAACCTTGCTATCTTTAAGGAATATTAATAATTTTTGTTATTTCTTTCCTCCCAAACTTTCTTTCTTTCTTTTTTTTTTTTTGCATTTATTAGTTATTGAAGGAGTGTTGCTGTGGCAGAGATAACATACGATATGAAAGCACAGGTCAGCCCATGTTTACACGAGAAGCCCAATCTGTCTTTGATTCATGAATCTGCGGTAACCTGTGGGCTGGCATGGTGCGCGGGAGAGACATGGGTCTGTCCAGAGATGATAAAACAGGAAAGAGAGTTTTTCAGGCTCTTGTGGTTCTCTGGACCACGTGTGTGTTAGAGAGCTTAGAGAGTGGAATGAGGGGCCCTAGAAAGCAGGTAAGAGACGGCATTGGGCAGATTTCAGAAAACGAGGCTACCGAGGGAGAAGGTGGGCAGAGGTGGGGGTGGACAAGCTGGCGGGATGTGGGGAGGAGGGGGTGCCCAGGGAGATAACATAGCAATCGGTCCCGCTGAGCATTTCCAGACAAGAAGAAGCAGAGTGCAATTTTCCTCTCATAAAAATTCAAAGTCTAGTACCCAGTAAGGAGAGTTGGGCCTTGTTTGTGGAAGAGGAGGGGCAGGACTCTCCCCTTCTAGGTGATGTTGTAATCACAGGCCAGATTCCTCTCTCTTCTCAAGGAGAATGGAATCTCCAGTCTTTCAGGCTCTTGCAATCTGAGCATCTTAAAGATATATGAAGTCTGGATTCACTTCAAAGTAATCCAGGGTGGAGCAAGGCTGGGTGGGACGAGAGATGAGACGAAGTGGCCCCGAGTTCATCATGTTGAGGCCTGAGAAGGGGCTTGGGGGGCTGACTGGACCATGCTCTACACTTTGGATTACATTTGAAAATTTTCCATAATTAAAAACAAGCTCAGGAAGCAGAGCTAAGTACTTTCTGACGTGAATGATCCACGCAGCTAGCGAAGAGCCCGTCTCCCCAGGAGTGAGCTCTCCAAACATAAACCCAGAGTACAGAAGCCAAGACCGACTCATTGGCTTGGTTTGTGGAAATTTCTGCTCTAATCCATCCCGTAAACACTTTTCCCAGAGAAAAACCTTCTCTTTTCTTTTTTTCCCTGTGTAGCCCAGGCTAGAGTGCAGTGGCATCATCTTAGCTCACTGCAGCCTCAAACTCCCTGCCTTTGGGGCTCAAGAGATACTCCCACCTCAGCCTCCTGAGCAACTGGGGCTACAGGTACCCACCATGATGCCCAGCTAATTTTTCTAATTTTTGCAGAGACGAGGTCTTGCCGTGTTGCTCAGGCTGGTCTCAAACTCCTGGCCTCAAAGCAATCCTCCTGCCTCAGGCATGAGCTGATTATAGGCATAAATCAGCATGCTCAGGCCAGAAAAAAACTCCTTAGAACACTGAGTCATCACTCCCCTACTTAGGAGCCCATGAGAGCTCCCTGACTCAACTTCACCAGCCTAATTTCTTCGTGTGGTGTTCAAGAATGGCCATGGTTGGCCTTGCCCTATTTTTCAGGATGAGGGTCTCATTCTTCCGTCTTCCGACCTCCTATAGCCCAACACTTTGGCAGGAGAGGCAGGTGGTGGTGGAGGAGGAGAAACAGACACAGGCCTGGTGGTGCTAAAATGAACTCTGGGCAGGATTTCCCTATATCTTCTTTCCCCGTGTGCAGGGGCATCAGTGCCAATGGACTGGCCTCTGACCCCTGGCCTCTTTTTCCTTGACAACTGCTGAGAAGGGGGCAGCTCTAGCATGGCTACTTGATGTGACCACACAGGGACAAGAGTGAAAGGCACACAAATGACCAGGATCTAGTCTCCTTCAGCTTTTTCCTTCTCATAAGGGAGTTATGTGAACCTTCTTGATGTTCTGCTAGAACCAGCCACACCAAGGAATAGGTCAGACCTGGAAGGAGATCTAAGAACTAGCTCTCTCCATTGAATGGGACAAGTGCTTGGGGATCATGGTGGATACCCGGTATCTTTGCTAGCCCAGAATCCATTTCTGCTTCTCCTGGGAAAAGCACCCCAAGTTTCCTTTGGAGAACCAGCCCTCTTCCCCTCTATGTTCCCAGACTGTGACTGGAGGGGATCTCTATCTCCAACTCCCCATTCTGTTACAGGTGGTCATGGGACCTAGACATGGTCCATGGGAACATGCCTTGGCCCCAGCGATTGGTTTAGAGATGGTCATATGACACAACTTATGCCAACGAGCCTCAGTTCTGGGACTTCTTTTTTTTTTTTTGAGACTGAGCCTCAAGCTATCCCCCTGGGTAGAGTGCCATGGCATCACAGCTCATAGCAACCTCCAACTCCTGGGCTCAAGCGAGTCTCCTGCCTCCGCCTCCCAAGTAGCTGGGACCACAGGTGCCCGCCACAACG
>CAUYQV010028219.1:0-18544 GCA_963574575.1 Galagoides demidoff | reverse complement strand
TTCTAATTCCATTCATATAAACATGAAGGAGGTAAAGTCTCCATCTTTCTTTATGGCTGCATAGTATTCCATGGTGTACATGTACCACAATTTATTGATCCATTCGTGGGTTGATGGGCATTTGGGCTTCTTCCATGACCTAGTGATTATGAATTGGGCTACAATAAACATTCTGATACAAATTTCTCTGTTGTAATTCGATTTTTGGTCTTCTGGATATATACTTAATAAAGGAATTGCAGGATCAAATGGCAGGTCTATTTTTAGTTCTCTCAGTGTTCTCCAGATGTCTTTCCAAAAGGAATGAATTAATTTGCATTCCCACCAGCAGTGTAGAAGTGTTCTCTTTTCTCCACATCCATGCCAACATCTCTGGTTTTGGGATTTTGTGATATGGGCTAATCTCACGGGGGTTAGGTGGTACCTCAAAGTAATTTTGATTTGCATTTCTCTGATGATTAAGGATGGAGAGCATTTTTTTCATATATCTGTAGGCCATGCGCCTGTCTTCTTTAGAGAAATTTCTATTTAGAAATGGATTTTATTAAGGTGCTTTCTTCTCCCAAAAGAATTTGAAGAATCATAGCTAACTTTACATGATATATTACAATATAAAGAAGAACATGGTGAATGGTTCTATGACTTTTGTCCCAATAGAACACTTGTGTTCATGCTCTGAATCATCACTGTGTATGCATTTAAAGTTTCTGTTTTGATATTCTTAGCTGCTTATGCTTTTAATCCCTGCATTAGAAGGTGGAGGAGATAGGTGTGAATATTTTAAAATGATGATGCTGGTACTAATGGGAGCTACTAGAATGGTTATATTATTTAGGATTCTTGATTTAAATGGACACAGGCTGGTTTGAGCATGCTTAAACAAATGAAAGCAGTTTGCAGATTTTTTGGGAGGCGTCAGGTTTTTTTTTTTCTTTCTTCTTTTTTTTCTGCAGTTTTTGGCTGGGGCCGGGTTTGAACCTGCCACCCCCTGTATATGGGGCCAAGGCTCTACCCCTTTGAGCCATAGGCACTGCCCAGTTTTTTTAAAACATCATTTGTTCTGTTTTAAAATTTCCAGAGGGGAGCTTCTGACTGGCCAGGCCTTGGTTACTTGTTCAGGCCTCAGCAGAAATATGGGGGTTTCAGGGGTATCCTAGTTTTTTGGTTTTCATGGTGGCACATTCCTACAGATTAATATGGTGGGAATTTGCCAAAGGAAAGGCTTCAGATGTCAGGCATCTGAAAAATGGCTAGTAATGAGGGTGGATATGTGAGTACTTAAGGGAAGAGTCATATCTTGATGTGCTTGCCTTGCTAGAAATTATTTATTAAGCTTAAAGCCAATATGCAATTGTTTATTATAAGTAGGTTAGAAATTGAATTAAGAAAATGATTGCAGATGATGAGCAAAGGGAACAGAGAGGTACATGTTTTTCAGGACCTACGTTCAGGCTACAGGACCTATGCTAAGAAATTCAAAGTCTGTTGTTAAGAGAGACAGCTTCAAGTCTGGCCCTTTAAGACAAGTGGACTCTGCTGCTGGAACTTCACCCCTCCCCCAGCGCGACTAGGCACCCAAGGTCTTTGGGCACCTGGAGGCCAGGCTCTGGCAGGTGGGACTGCTCCCTGGAAGGGAGTGAGCTCATGGTTTGAAGATTTACCAGAAGGCATAGGGCACTGAAATTAGTGCAAACACTTTGATCTCAAAGGAGAGAAAAAAAAATTTCTCAGGGAGTGAGGGGGAAGTACTCCTCCCCTCCCACTTCTCAGTATGGCCTGGAACCCCCCTGCCCACAAGGCTTCTCAGGGGCTTAATTGCTCATCTTGGGGTTTGTGTGCGTGGTCTAATTGGGGCCGGCCATTTCATCCTGCACCTGGACTGTGTTCCTGTTCCAGATTTTGTTTGTATTACCATCAAAAGTAACGGAGAATGGCTTGGCGCCTGTAGCACAGTGGTTACAGCGCCAGCCACATGAACCGAGGCTGGCGGGTTTGAGCCCAGCCCGGGCAAGCTAACCAACAATGACAACCGCAACACAAAAATAGCTGGGCGTTGTGGCTGGCGCCTGTAGTTTCAGCTATTTGGGAGGCTGAGGCAAGAGAATCGCTTAAGCCCAAGAGTTTGAGGTTGCTGTGAGGCTATGACATTCTACGGAAGGCAACATAGTGAGACCCTGTCTCCCCCTCCCCCCCAAAGTATCTGAGAATGCTAAAAGTACGAAGTAAATCAATGTCAATGCAATTAAGGTAAACAGTTTGGTTAGAAAATGCAAGCCCAACAAGAACCATGACTAAGGGTTGGGCATCCCTCTAATGCATGTAATAAGAACGGAGCTAGCTTGGACCTGGGGGCTGCCACCAGTCCTCAGGCATGCCTTGGAGGTGGTCAGTCCTCTGACCCAGCTTTTTAAAAAACTTCCTCTTCATGTCATGACTATTCATTTTCCCCTTATAATCTCTACCAGCCACTGGGAGGGAACTCATTGCCTCGTTTGGGGCTGGTCCCCAACATAGTTAAAAATAATTTATGTTCATTTTTCTGTATTTATGACAAAGGCTCAACTTAGGCTAGGGTTTGTCTGTGGCACAAGTGAACACGTTTGTTTTGGGGTCCTATCCTGTGCGTTGGAGGGTGTCCGGCAGTATCCCTAGCTACTATCTATTAGATATCAGAAGCATTCACCCAATTTTGACAATCAAAAATGTTTCTGGACATTGTTAAATGTTCTCTGGAGGGCAAAATTGCCCTCAATTGAGAATTCCTGGGCTAGAGGCATTCTTAAGCCACAGGCTTAATATACAATTTAAAATAATACAATTTGATAGCCTTGCCCTAATGGCTTCACCACAGGAATAGATGTTCTGCTGTTGATGCTCCGTTCAAAGCTTTCACCATGGCCCCCTTTACCTGCATGTGAGTATTCTGCACCCGAGGTGTACCTGAGGATTAGCTCGAGAACTGTTTGAAGGATGCCAATTTCTGGGCTCTGCCTTCAATATGCTCTGACTCTGTGGGTTTGAGGTCCAGGGATCTATAAGCTGTCACAATGAGCCGTGGGGATTCTGACACAGGTGGGCATTGGACCGCACTTGAAAGACACACAGCTGTTCCCCTGAGTGTCAATCTCAAACACAAAAGGAATGTATTTCTTTGAAGAGATGCAGTCATGAGACTTACAAATATTTCCAGTCATTCATTAAAAAGAAGCAAAGTAAAGATGCTGTCTGTTCTCAGAAGAGTATTTTGGCAGCGGTTGTGTGGAACCAGCTTTGACTCATCAACACTGGAACTCATTGCTGTCTATTCCCATCAGGAGGAAGTATTTTCTCTTGTTTTGAACTTCGATTCACCTTCAGTCTTTCTCAGTGAAGAACCTCTCTCCAGGTTTTCCTGCTTTCCCTGTCTCACTGGTCTGTTTTGTGGTCTTGTTCACTGACTTCCTAACCCCTGTGGCAGAAGAGAGAGCACTGTCTCTCAGTATCACTGGCTGTTTCTCCTGTGGAGCCTTGATAGTGGGAGGTCCCACCTTCTACTTGTTTCCAGGGATGGAAGAGACACCTGGGTAATACCTGTACTGTCAACAAAGTGGAACCTGAAATCTATGAAGGAAAAATCCATCCACTGACAAAGCATCTTGTAGTTTTTAAACATGTTGTGGGGGGGGGGTCTTTCTTTGAGCTACTGGGTTCTATTTTTACTCCTGCCCTAGTAGCCTAGGACTAATCACAGTGCTGTTTCCGACTCAGAATAATTTTCCTAAAACTATCAAGTGACTTTGCCAACTTAAAGTTTTTGATAGTTCTCTATCAATTAAGGACAAACACCACCTATTTAAGCCCCTATCCTGTCTTTCCACTTATTTACTCACTACAGTGAATCCCAGGTTTGCCAAACTCTGGTGTCTTTACTAATACCCCGTATGCTAATTGTACTACCTGGCACCTCGTTTATTAACTACAAACTAGCAATCTGGATTCCAAACTCAGCAGACTATATAATAGAGTAACAGGGCCAGTTTACAAACTGCGTACCTGACAAATATTTTTGTTCTAAAAAGTAGAATTGGTTACTAACATGTGAAATCTCCTGAATTTTAAAAACGGGCTTCTAGTTTCTCTTAAAGTCAAAAGATGTGACGGTACTGTGACTTGGTTCCTAAATGGTAATGATCAGTTCTTACTCCCAGAGGGGATATTCTATCCCCAGTATGGATAAAGGTAAGGGAAAATACTACGAAACTTTACCTTCCTATTTCCCACAAGAGGGCAATCTAATCTCTTAAAAAAGTAAAAAAGCAATGGCCTTGCAAAAGCTGCTAGCTTGACTTCGTTGCTCAAGCTGTGATGATCTTATTTAGATGCCCACCTGGGCTGGCAGGCAGCATGCCATGTGCTTTCATTATGCACACTTTCATAAACATTTTGTTTGGTGTGGTTCCCCCCAAGATCCTTTTACAATTCACCAGAAAGCCAATTTGATGGAAACACATGTCAAGGGGCTTATTGTAGCTTCTGGAGACACCTTCAGCCTGGGTAGTGGTTGTGGAAGGTCGGCAGAGGACTGATGAGGCATGATTGTTTCTAGGGAAAAGTCTCATCTGCAGAAACCACTCCAGAGCCTCGCAATACTTGGTGGGACTTTTTGTTGGCGCAGAGCCTTGATTTCTGTCAGCATCCTAAGACAGGTCAGTCACCCCTGGGGCATGACTTAATATTAACTTAGGCGGATAGAGGCCACTATGTAAACCAAAATGCCAATTTACTAATTTAGAAAAAGTCATATCTGCTGAAGGAGAGGGGCCCTAGAAACTCATTTTTGCCGGCTAAAATGTCCTTTTTGGACAAATTAATGGTAGAAGCCACAGTATAATTACAAGTTTGCTTGTCTAAGTCCTAAGCAAGGGGAAGGTTCATTGTGATCTTCTGACGAATCCTGTGGTAAGTGACTGGGTGTGTGAAGCCCCTGGCCAGGCCTCCTTATCCCAGGGGTGCTGTGGGTACTGCACAATAGTTGCCTGTCTGTCTGTGTCCACCTCCTCCAAGCCCACGGTGTCTATGCTAGAATCTCTAGATACACCAACACCACAAATTTTATTACATTCACATGTAGCTTTTTCACTGTGGGTCTTATTTACACTTATCTACTTACAGATGATTTTAATCACGTAGGCCTAAGGATTTGGGGAGAGTTAGCTTCTAAAGTGATCTCAGAGGTTTTAAGAAATTAAACTGACGATTGGCCCCCAGATGGTGACTAAGTATAGATAAAGGAAAACAAAGGCATTGGTTTAAATCTTAACTTTCTCTGGTTTTCTTCTCTTTGCTTGCCTTTGGTCAAAACAAAACAAACATCTCTTCTTTGCCTCATTTTTTTTCCTCTCATTTAAAAAATTCCATCCTTAATATTGGCAAGCTTTGAAATGGTTTAGTAAGAATGTGAAAATATGGGAAAGAAGAGGAAGAAAAAGAACTGAAACGGTTCATAAATGGTATAGTTGTATCTTGGGTTATTTAAAAACTGGCTTCAGTTATTAAACTTGCAAACAATTTTCAATATGACTTTGCATTGAATAACCATTAGGTAAAGCTAATAATGAACTGAAAATGTGTATATATGCTCTGAATCCTGTTTTATTTATTTATTTCTTTTTCTTTTTTTTTTTTTTTGAATCCTGTTTTTAACCCTAGTTTCCACTAATTTGCCCATAGTTAGAATGTTGACTCAGCTTTGGACCTTAAAATTTAGGACTTAGCTCTGGGTAGACAAGGAACTCGAGTAAAACTTTTGGTAATTTTTATTCATCTACTTTGTTTAGGGGGAATCTCCCAGGTGTGTCTCCTTCAGCTGTGTTTTGTTAGACACCATGACCCTGGGGTTCCCAGTACAAGGGATGAAATGGGGCCTGAGTGGTTGGTGATGTGGTTGTGCCCATCCCTGCCTCCCTCACTAAGGAACAGTGACAATGGGCTCGAATGCCTCTGTGGGTAATTTGATAGGCTTTGGAGAAGTAGGACAGTTAGAAAATAAATTATTTGGTACTCAAGTGCCGTCAAGTATGTATTAAAAAGTCTTTTCAGTGCTCTGAACTTGGCTTAGGTTCCTGGAGGCTATTAGGATAAGTAGAAGACTTAATTCTTATTTTTAGGGTATGTGAAATTTATGCAACTGAAACATCTACATAAAGCAATTAGCAATGCTGGGCATCATAGTGTAAGACTTGGGTTAGACAGATCTGATTTTTTTCCCAACCTTTTTGAGCCTCAGTTCTTTAATATGATAAAATGGAGATATTGTACTGATTATATGAGGTAATGTATGTAAAGCACTTAGCCTAGAGCCTGTATGTGGTTAAATGTTTAATATTTGGTAATAATCACAGTAATTGGGTCTAATAAAAGATTTCCATTATGTAGTCTTTTGTGAGACAGAGTCTCAATCAGTTGCTCTGGGGTTGAGTGCTATGGTGTTAAGGCTCACAGTAACCTCAAACTCTTGGGCTCAAGTGATTCTCTTGCCTCAGCCTCCTGAGTAGCTGGGACTACAGGCACCCACCACAATGCCTGGCTATTTTTAGAGATGGGGGTCTCGCTCTTGCTCAAGCTGGTCTTGAACCTGTGAGTTTAGACAATCCACCCACCTCGGCCTACCAGAGTGCTAGGATTACAGGTGTGAGCCATTGTTCCTGGCCTGGAATACTTGTTTTTCCATTATTGTGATGCTTTACTTAGGGGAATGTTTTCTAAATCCTTCCAGGTTGTTACAAAAGATACAAAAAGCTCCATCTTTTTATGGCTGAATAGTATTCCATGGTATACATATACCATAGTTTATTAATCCATTCATGTGTTGAAGGGCACTTGGGTTGTTTCCACATCTTTGCAATTTGTGAATTGAGCTGCTATCAACATTTGAGTACAAATGTCCTTATGGTAAAAAGAGTCTTTTATCCTTTTGGTTAGAATCCCTAGTAAGGGGATTACAGAATTCCAGTAATGGGATGGAAGGTCTACTTTCAGTTCTTTGAGGACTCTCCATACTTGTTTCCCTAAAGGCTGTACTAATTTGCAGTCCCACCAACAGTGCTTGAGTGTTCCCTTCTCTCTGCGTCCACATCAACGTCTGTTGCTTTGGGATCTTGTCGGTCATTCTTACTGGGGTTAGGTGATATCTCAAAGTGGTTTTGATTTGGATTTCTCTGATAATTAGAGATGATGAGCATTTTTCATGTGTTTGTGTTGGCCATCCATCTGCCCATTGTTGGGTTCATACATGCAAATGTCCTCCTACTTCGAAGGTTGTCTCTGCTTTGTTGATCATGTCCTTAGCTGGGCAGAAACTTTTTAAACTTGATCAGGTCCCATTTATTTATTTTTGCTGTTGCTGTGATTGCCTTTGGAAAACCTCCCATTTTTTTTTTTTTGAGACAGAGCCTCAAGCTGTCCTCCTGGTAGAGTGCTGTAGCATCACAGCTCACAGCAGCCTCCAAGTCCTGCACTCAAGCGAGTCTCCTGCCTCAGCCTCCCAAGTAGCTGGGACCACAGGTACCCGCCACAATGCCTGGCTATTTTTTTTTTTTTTTGTTGCAACCACCATTGTTGTTTGGCGGGCCTGGGCTGGATTCGGACCCACCACCTTGGGTGTACGTGGCTGGTGCCTTAGCCACTTGAGCCACAGGCAGAGCCAAAACCCCCCATTTTTAACAAACTGCTTCTATTCTGAAGAGTCAGCTAGGCAAATAATATGTCTGTAGACAAAGAAATAGAGTACAAAGGCCTGTGCTAGAACTACTATGTGAGGGCTTTGAGACAAAATCAGCGCTTCGGGTGCTGAGAATTCTTTTGTTTCTAACTTTCTTAGCTGTCTTCTAAAAGAGCTTCTAAAAGACTAGAGTTTCTGGAAGTGTGGTTCCTGATTAAATGGAATGTTTATTTAGTAGGACCAGCGGTATAAAGAAACAGCATGTAACCCTGAATCATCTTTATTTCGCATCAGAAGTGAGTTTGAGGGAAAGACTGATTCAGAAGCAGGCAGGCATTGTGGGTTCCAGCCCTAAAGACAGGGCCGTGACCTACTGCCCGTGCTCCCTCTGCAGCACGTGGCTTTGGCTGCCCGAGGAGGTTTAGACCCTCCAGGGAGGAGTAGAATACAGAATGAGTGAAAATGAACTTACTAGGTCTCAACTTTACATAGGGTTGTTTCTTTTTTTTAAGCTTAAAAATATTTATTTGTAAAAAAAAAAAATTAATGGACTTTACCTCTGTAGAGAGGGAATATTCTCTTTGAGGTGATGGAAATTGCATGAGTAAAGGAAAATCTGACTGGCTTTGGTAATGAAAGAGTGTAAGAATGTCAGGATTTCTCACAGCTGTTTTAGTAGGCAGAGTTCTTTCACTTGGGGAATAACACCACAAGAAATCTCCATTTTCCCTGCTATTTGTTCCATTTCATTCTGTGTACTCCTCTTTGCACAGATTTAAATACCAAATTGCTTCTATTACTTCACAGTTTCCACCTGGGGTCTCGGGAGTTTGTACAGAGCTAAAAAAGCATCTGCATCTCCTCCCCCTTTTGCCACATCTTGTAACGTGGGGACTGCTTTTTGGGCTGTTTATGTCATCATCCCTGTATCTCTGGGTATTCCTACTCAAGTTCTTGGTTTCACCTGAAACTGTAATTTCAGAAATGGCAGAATTCCCCAGCCTTAAAAACCAACATCAGCTGGGAGAGTTTTCTATGGTGGTGGTTGGGGTGACTTCATTTTGAATCTCTTTTTACCTTTGCTCAGCTCTGCTGGGATTATTTTTTTCTTTTTAGTTTGAAATTTGGCAGATTTTTTTCTTATGGCAAGATCGTGTTTCCCCCCTACAGATATAGAAAATAGCTTTAGCACGATCTTGTTTGCGTAGTTTTTATTCTCTGAACACAGAGAAGGAAAATTGTAGGCAATAGAGACAGATTCAATTCTGTCTGTGGATGCTGTGTAGCACTGATTACAACGAAGCATCTTTGTTTATTTGAAACACCATCTAGGGATTTTTGTTTGGAAATAAGTTTGCTGCACATGTAGGCATGTTTAGCCATTTGGACTAAATTGATCCATCAAATTAGCTGGATGATTGATTGTCTTCAATTTGGGGATGAATTTTGGGCGTCATGATCACTGTTCCTCTTGCTGAGCTGCTAAGTTGCATGCATGCTGAGAGGGGTTCCCAGAGAACTTGCCTGTTGGCCAGACACAGCTGTCCCTGGGCCTGTTCTTGACAAAGTCCCCTGCAGCGGCTGGGGGCACCCTTCTTTCTCCCTTTTGATTTGTCTTGTTTTCTATCTAGTGCCTCACTGCAGTTGGCCTGAGTGGGGTGAGTGTGACAGCCTGACTCGAGGTAACAGGTCAGCCTGCTGGTCTCTAAGACGTCAGATGTGAAAGCTTAGCAAGTTGCTTCCTACTCCCCCACGGTGATCGTATCTCTTCCACTTGGCTCTCTACTACTTGGCCCTGCAGTTGGCCAAAGACTTCCATTAAGACCCTAATCCTCCCTGCCTCTTGCATCCCAGGCTTCACAATGACTTCTTTCCTTCTTGTCTTCAAAACTCCCTTTTGCTATCTGCATGTGGCATTTTAATTGTTTAATGAATGATTTATTATTCTGTTCTTGGTCTCCAGGACAGTGGCACATAATAGGATCTCGATAAGTATTTGAATGACTAAATGAACAAATATTTTGTTTTCATTAATTGATGGAAAGTAATATCATTAAATGAATCCATACATTAAGATGCAAATTGGCTCGGCGCCTGTGGCTCAATTGGCTAAGGCGCCAGCCACGTACACCTAAGGTGGCGGGTTCGAATCCCCAGCCCTGCCCGCCGAACAACAATGATGGCTGCAACCAAAAAATAGCCGGGCGTTGTGGCAGGCGCCTGTGGTCCCAGCTACTTGGGAGGCAGAGGTAAGAGACTCGCTTGAGCCCAGGAGTTGGAGGTTGCTCTGAGCTTTGATGCCACCGGCACTCTACTCAGGGGGATAGCTTGAGGCTCTGTCTCAATAAAAAAAAAGTTCTAAAATTGATTGTGGTAAGAGATGCACAGCTCTGTAAAATGTACCCCAAATCCTTGGATCATATACTTAAAATGAGTGATTTTGTGGTACATAAATCTTTTTTATAAATAGTAGGCACCATTTGTCCATAACATAGCAAACAGAACCAGCTGAATGTGTACCAGGAGCAGGTACTTTTGACAATATGCCAAAGGTCACAAAACATGCACAATCAAGGCCCATGGAAAACACAGAAGAGTACTCTTGGGTATGACTCTGCCAAACCCACACAGCTGTCAGTACTACAAACTGCATTGCTACCACCAAGACAATATTTATAGGACCACACAAGATCCAGTTAGGATCCAAATCTGAAAAATAGCAACTGCTACAGAGACATCAACAGCCTATCAGATGCCCTGCCATGCTGAGAGTCCCAGTGGTCACCCTGACTGCTCTGTGTCCTTGCTTCCTGAGAAGTTTCAGGTACAGCCTTTTTTTTTCTTTGAGACAGAGTTTCACTCTGTCACCCTAGGTAGTAGAATGCCCTGGTGTCATAGCTCATAGCAACCTCAAACTCCTGGGCTCAAGTGATCCTCCCACCTCAGTCTCCAGAGTAGGTGGGACTACAGGCACTTGACACCATGCCCAGGTATTTTTCTATTTTCAGTAGAGAAAGGGTCTTGCTCTTGCTCAGGCTGGTCTCGAACTTCACCTCCCACCTAGGATTACAGGTGTAAGCAGCCCAAGTATAGCCTTTGAATAAAAAACTTGAGGGAGGAATTGTGTATTTTAAGTAGGTGAACTGTGTGATCTGTGAATTATATCTCAATAAAACAAAAACCAAAAAGCAACAATTTGTAGGAGGGTCCAACAGAACTCAAGGCTTCCAAGCATCAGAAACACCAGACGCTGCCAGGCAGAGAATGAAACATGGTGACCACAGACAGCATAATGGCAGGAATTCGGTGGCTTTTCAAAAACAAGGCTGCCTGCTACCTGCTATGGGCCAAGCACAAAAGCCTGACGGTGTGAAAGGACAGAGAGGAAAAGTATCTATATAGAGGAGTCACCTACGTGAATTCAACACTGCTGAGACATGGACCCCCATCAGTGCCCTGCTGCTGCTGGGACATAGATCTAGCCACAAAGCACAGGAGATATGTGAAACCAAAGTAGCAGGTGACCAATTTACAACAAAAAAATCAACTGTTGAGCAGACTGGATATTCACATTAACCAGCATACCGTCCAGGGAAAGCAAGCTGAAACATAAGCTCTTCAGAGTCAGAATAAGGCAGGTTGACTATATGAGTCCTAGGAACATTCGATCAGCATCTACGTTTATCAGGCAGATCAGATAGCTCAGGACAAAACTTCAAGAGCACAGTCAAAATCTGCTTCTGAGACACTTCCTTTCCTGGCCGCTGCTGCTGACCAGTGCCTCTTCTAGACTGCAATGTGTAGATTGCTGGTACCTTCACGAGTCTTACAGGCCTGAGAAGCTATTCTGGGTCTAGATGGCTGCTGACATCTGCCCTGGTTTTTACATGTTGATTTGACAGTTTAAGTTTTAGAAAGTGGCCTTATTTTCAGGTGAGATAGGAAGGAAAGGCAGGACCCTCACTGCTATCACAGTGGAGTTTAGAAAAGTCTCTTTATTAAGAAAAAACTTAGGCTCGGCACCTGTGGCTCAAGCGGCTAAGGCGCCAGCCACATACACCTAAGGTGGTGGGTTCAAATCCAGCCCGGGCCCGCCAAACAATAATAATGGCTGCAACCAAACAATAGCCAGGCATTGTGGCGGGCACTTGTGGTCCCAGCTACTTGGGAGGCTGAGACAGGAGACTCGCTTGAGCCCAGGAGTTGGAGGTTGCTGTGAGCAGTGAAGCCATGGCACTCTACCCAGGGGGGCAGCTTGAGGCTCTGTCCCAAAAAAAGAAAAAAAAAAACACAGAAAAGGTTAAAATCTGAGCAAATAATTTATATTTATTTGAGTGTAATGTGGATATTATACTCTGAATAATTTTTTTCCTTTTTCCTTTAGCTTTTAAAGGTAGCACAAATACAATTTCAAAGATAATATAATTTCAGATTCATAGATTGAATTCAGGAAAGGCTATCGGAGGAAGAAGTAGATGGGATAATCATCTTTTCTTTCAGCCACTGAAATTCTTAGAATATGTTACAGGGTTTAAATTTGCTAAACTATTGCATATTCTAAAATGACTCTTAGATACACCAGTAAATGACTATCTTATAACTTAAGCTTTGTTTAGAAGCAGTAGATAAGAAGGTGGTAGCGGGTGTGGCACCTGTGGCTCGAATGGCTAAGGCGCCAGCCACATACATCTAAGGTGGCGGGTTTGAATCCAGCCTGGGCCCGCCAAAACAACAATGAACAACAATGACGGCTGCAACCAAAAATAGCTGGGTGCTGTGGTGGGTGCCTGTGGTCCCAGCTACTTGGGAGGCTGAGGCAGGAGACTTGCTTGAGCTCAGGAGTTTGAGGTTGCTGTGAGCTGTGATGCCATGGCACTCTACTCAGGGGGATAGCTTGAGACTCTGTCTCAAAAAAAAAAAGGTGGTAGGAAGTTGAGTATTTTAAATCTAAAAATGGTCCTATCATTAATTAGGCATGTTATTGTGAGTCTTCATAAAGTTCAGGGAATGTGTGTATGTATTATGAAAAAAATTAAGGATTTAAAATTTTTATTTTATTATTATTATTTTTTTTTTTTTTGAGACAGAGTGTCGCCCGGGCTAGTCTCAAACTCCTAAGGTCAAGTGACCCTCCTGCCTTGGTCTCCAAGAGGGCTAAGATTATGGGCATGAGCCATTGCACCTGATCCAAATTTTTTTGCACCAAAAATAAACCTGTACTAACTTGTTAGAATATTGCTGTACAGGATCTAGTTTTAGGCAGTAGGATAAGACATCAGTTTGGACAGAACCCCTATCACAGCATCATGAAATCTTCTAAAACTGAAGCAAGAACAAACATCAAATTTATGGTGAATCTTGGGTGGAAGAAGGGTGAAATCACTGATGCTTTACAAAGTTTATGGGGACAGTGCCCTAAAGAAATCATTGGTTAAAAAATGGATAACTTCTTTTAAAAAGGGATGAAATGATGTTGAAAATGAAGACCACCATGGCAGACAAAAATTTGCAGAAAAAGACAATTGCGTTCTTCATGCCCTGATTGAAGAGGTCCAACAATTAATAGCAAAAACAATAGCCAGTACCATAGACATCTCAATTGGGTCAGTTTACACAGTTCTGACTGAAAGATAAAAATTGAGCAAAGCTTCTACTAAATGGTTCCAAAACCTTTGTGCTCAAATAAGTTCCAGACAAGAGCAGTGTTTGCAATGGAAATTTTAAACAAGATCTTGAAGCATTTCTTCAAAGTATTGTGATAGGAGATGGGATGTGCCATTACCAGTACGATTATAATCACAAAGCACAGTCAAAGCAATGGCTACCAAAAAGGTAGGAGTGGTCCAGCCAAAGCAAAAGAGGATAAACGAAGAATAAAGGTGATGGCAGCAGTTTGGGGGGGGGGTGCTCAAGGCATTTTGCATATTGACTTTCCCAAGGTCTCTTGGTGGGATTACAGGCAAAAGCCACATCTTTTGGTTTAAATTCTAGTAGCAATAGAAAGCTACTTATAGTTGAAATGGAGTGTTTCTACTTTTGGTTAAAAAATGAGAGTGTTTTGAGAGGCTCAGCAAAAACTTTAGCAGAAAAACACCCATGAAAGCTTCACCAGAGAGTCCACCAGGACAGTGCTTCTAGCAATTTTGCAAGAGTTTCAATGAGAAATGATTAGACATCAAGCTAACAATCTTGATTTGACTCCTTTTAACTTTGTTTCCTAATCTTGAAAAAGTCTTTAAAGGCCACTCATTTTTCTTTAGTTAATAATAAAAAAGACCACATGAATGTTGTTAAGTTCCCAGGACTTTCAGTTCTTTAGGGGTGGACTAAATGGCTGATAACTGCTTAAAAAGGATTGTTGAACTTGATGGAGTTTATGTTGAGAAATTATGTTTTTCGGCTCGGCACCTGTGGCTCAAGTGGCTAAGGTGCCAGCCACATACACCTAAGGTGGTAGGTTTGAATCCAGCCCAGGCCCCCTCAAAACAACAATGACGACTGCAACCAAAAAATACCCAGGCATTGTGGTGGGCGCCTGTGGTCCCAGCTACTTGGGAGGTTGAGGCAGGAGACTTGCTTGAGCTCAGGAGTTGGAGGTTGCTGTGAGCTGTGATGCCACAGCACTCTACCCAGAGCAACAACTTGAGGCTCTATCTAAAAAAAAAATTATGTTTTTCAATTTTATCTTTTAATTCTATTTTCCATGAACTTTTGAAGTACCTGTCCAAGGGGGGACATTCTTGGGATTACTTAGGTTGACTTAAATTAATATTGACTAAAGTTGATTTTCTGTTTTTTAAATTTATACAAACATAAATTGATAAAAACTTTGTTTATGGCTCAGCACCTGTAGCTCAGAGGTTAGGGTGCCAGCCACATACACCAAAGGTGGCAGATTCGAGTCCAGGATGGACCTGCCAAACAACAATGACAACTACAACCAAAAAATAGTCCAGTGTTGTGGATGCCTGTAGTCCCAGTTAGTTGGGAGGCTGAGGCAAGAGAATCCCCTAAGCCTGAGAGTTGGAGGTTGCTATGAGCTGTGACACCATGGCCAAGGGTGACATAGTGAGACTGTGTCTCAAAAAAAAATTATTTATAGCCCTTAATGAAAAGATGTATCAAATAAATGCATTCAAAAACCAGAAAACTAAAAAAAAAAGAAAAGAATATAATTGTGATATATGTGTTAATTCAATGTAAGCATTTCACATTGTATATCAAATCAGTACCCTGAACCTCATAAATGCACCAATGTACACAGTTATGATTTAATAAAAACAAAAAAAAAATAGTATAAGGTCAGACAATTGATTTTGAAAATTCATCCTACAAAAAGTGCTGCATACCTTCTTGCTGAATATCACTAAAGTCACCTTTGAAGTCCTACCCTTGGAAAGATATGCACTGACACCAGTCCTAGTCCACCTTTCAAAGCATTTGGGAACTCTTATTCTAGCATTGCCATAAGAGCTGTTGTCATAGGCGGTCTGATAATTAAGTCCATGAACTCCTCCTAGAAAAAGTGCTTTGAAGGGGTAAAGTGGGCACTGAAGCTGGTGAATAGCTTCTCAAGGGGAATACCCGAAAGGTGACCTGACCACAGTGATATCCACCAATGAGATATGTACCACTTTTTCTAGATGGGTTTGAGTAATTAATTGTCTGATTTAGTATACTGGAAATGCTTTGTTAAATAATTTATTTCCAGTTTTAGAAACAATTATTTTTTGTTTTACAATTGGATTTTTGAAAGGCTGGTATAAGAAACTTTACTGAAGAATGCTACATTTGAAGTGGAAAGTAGGAAACAATAAGTTATGTACCAAAACTATGTATTCTGAATTAAAATATCCAAATTATGAGCCTATAAATTTTCTTTTTTTATTATTTTATTTTTTTATTTCTTATAGCTTAACTGTGTACCTTAATGCAATCATGGGGTACAGTGTGCTATTTTCATATACATTTTGCAATACTCTCATCAAACTGGTTAACATAACCTTCATGTCATTTTCTTAGTTATTAAGTTAAGACATTCATACTCTGCTTTTAGAAAGATTCACTTGTACCCTTGTAAGATAAACCATAGAAGTGACCCCACCAATCACCCTCCTTCTCCCCATCCACTCCTCTCACCTCTCCTCTCCCACCCCCTTCCCATATTCTAGGGCTATAATTAGATTATCATGTTCCTATAAAAGCTATGAATTAGTTTCAAAACAGGGCTGTGTACATTGGATACTTTTTCTTCCATTCTTGAGATATTTTGCTGAGAAGAACATTTTCTAATTCCATCCATATAAACATGAAGGAGGTAAAGTCTCCATCTTTCTTTAGGGCTGCATAGTATTCCATGGTGTACATGTACCCCAATTTATTGATCCATTTGTGGGTCGATGGGCGTTTGGGCTTCTTCCATGACCTAGCAATTATGAATTGGGCTGCAATAAACATTCTGATACAAATATCTTTGTTGTAATTCGATTTTTGGTCTTGTGGGTATATACCTAACAAAGGATTTGCAGGATCAAATGGCAGGTCTATTTTAGTTCTCTCAGTGTTCTCCAGATGTCTTTCCAAAAGGAACAAATTAATTTGCATTCCCAATAGCAGTGTAGAAGTGTTCCATTTTCTCCACATCCATGTCAACATCTCTGGGTTTTGGATTTTGTGATATGGACTAATCTTACTGGGGTTAGGTGGTACCTCAAAGTAGTTTTGATTTGCATTTCTCTGATGGTTAAGGATGGAGAACATTTATTCATATATCTGTAGGCCATGTGCGTCTCTTCTTTAGAGAAATTTCTGTTCAAGTCCCTTGCTCACCCTGAGATGGGATCACATGTTTTTTTCTTGCTAATGTTCTCTGTGGATTCTGGTTATTAAACCTTTGTTGGAGACATAACCAACAAATATTTCCCATTCTGAGGGCTGTCTACCTGCTTTATTTACTGTTTTCTTGGCTGTGCAGAAACTTTTAAGTTTGATCAGGTCCCAAAAGTGTATTTTTGACGTTGGTTCAATTGCCTGAGGGGTCGTCCTCATACAATTTTAGTTCAAGCCGATTTCTTCAAGTGTTTTCTCTATACTTTTTTTCTAGTATTTTCATAGTTTCATGTCTTCAGTTTAAATCCTTAATCCAGTGAGATTCTATCTTAGTTAATGGTGAAAGGTGTGGGTCTAGTTTCAGTCTTCTACAGGTTGCCATCCAGTTAGCCCAGTACCATTTGTTAAATAGGAAATCTTTTCCCCACTCAATATTTTTAATTGGCTTATCAAAGATCAGATAACGGTAGGTGGCTAGTTTCATCTCTTGCCTCTCTATTCTGTTTCATACATCTACCTATCTGTTTTTGTGCCAGTACCATGCTGTTTTGATCACTATCGATTTATAGTATAGTCTGAGGTCTGGTAACGTAATTCCTCCTACATTGTTTTTGTTCCTGAGTAATGTCTTTACTATTCAAGGCTTTCTCTGATTCCATATAAAATGAAGTATTATTTTTTCTAGATCTTTAAAGTATGACAGTGGAGCTTTAATGGGGATTGCATTAAAATTATATTTTGCTTTGGGTAGTATTGACATTTTAACAATGTTGATTCTTCCCAGCCATGAGCATGGTATGTTTTTCCATTTGTTAACATTTTCAGCTATTTCTTTTCTTAGAGTTTCATAGTTATCATTATAGAGATCTTTCATGTCCTTTGTTATGTAAACTCCCAAATATTTCATCTTCTTTGGCACTACTGTGAGTGGAATAGAGTCCTTGACTGTTTTTTCGGCTTGGCTGCTGTTGATGTTTATAAAGGCTACTGATTCATGAGTGTTGATTTTGTAACCTGAGATGCTGCTGTATTCCTTGATTACTTCTCAGAGTTTAGTAGTAGAATCCCTGGTATCTTCCATATATAGAATCATATCATCTGGGAAGAGTGAAAGTTTAATCTCTTCTGACCCTATGTGGATACCTTTGATTGCTTTTTCTTCCCTGATTGTGAAGGATAAAACTTCCATTACAATGTTAAAGAGCAATGGAGACAATGGACAACCTTGCCTCATTTCTAGTCTGAGTGGAAATGATTTCAACTTAACTCCATTCAATACAATATTGGCTGTGGGTTTGCCATAGATGGCCTCTATCAGTTTAAGAAATGTCCCTTCTATACCAATTTTCTTAAGTGTTCTGATCATGAAGGGATGCTGAATATTATCAAATGCTTTTTCTGCATCAATTGAAAGAATCATATGGTCTTTGTTTTTTAATTTGTTTATGTGATGAATTACATGTTCAGATTTATGTATGTTGAACCATCCTTGGGATCCTGGGATAAAATCCACTTGGTGGTGGTGTGTAATTTGTTTGATGTGTTGCTGGATTCTGTATGTTAGGATTTTGTTGAATATTTTTGCATCAATATTCATTAGTGATATTGGTCTATAATTTTCTTTACTTGTTGGGTCTTTTCCTGGTTTGGGGATCAGGGTGATGTTAGCTTTATAGAATATGTTGGGCAGTATTTCGTCTTTTTCTATGTTTTGGAAAAGGTTGAGTAATATAGATACTAGTTCCTCTTTAAAGTTTGATAGAATTCTGACGTGAAGGCATCTGGTACTGGGCTTTTCTTTTTAGGGAGATTTTGTATAATTGATGGTATTTCATAACTTGATATTGGTCTGTTCAAAATTTCCGCTGCATTCTGGCTAAGTCTTGGGAGATGATGAGCTTCCAAGTATTGGTCAATTTCCTTCAGATTGTCATATTTCTGGGAATAAAGTTTCTTGTAACATTCATTAAGGATTTTTTGAATTTCTAAAGGGTCTGTTGTTATTTCATCTTTACC
>CAUYQV010028218.1:0-11840 GCA_963574575.1 Galagoides demidoff | reverse complement strand
ATGGCTGCAACCAAAAAATGGCCGGGCATTGTGGCGGGCGCCTGTGGTCCCAGCTACTTGGGAGGTGGAGGCAGGAGACTCGCTTGAGCCCAGGAGCTGGAGGTTGCTATGAGCTGTGATGCCATGGCACTCTACCCAGGGGAATAGCTTGAGGCTCCGTCTCAAAAAAAAAAAAAAATAGAAAAACCAGCTGGGTGTTGTGGTTGGCACCTGTAGTCCCAGCTACTTGGAAGGCTGAGGCAGGAGGCTTGCTTAAGCCCAGGAGTTTGAGGTTGCTGTGAGCCAAGCTGTGGCCATGGCACTCTAGCCTGGACTACAGAATGAGACTTTACCTTAAAAAAAAAAAAAGGAAAGAAAAGGCATTTTGAACTTCCAGAAAATAGTTCTTATACTCAGAAGCAGTGAGAACAGAACACTAACAATAATCACAGGAGAATAGCAGCATGAGAAGCAGCTTGCACTCTGATGCTGCAGTGAGAATCACACATGTGACTGGACACCATTGGCAGGTGAAAGTACACGGCCATTCCCCTGAAGCTCCCCTCCTCTCTTTCAGGACTGAAAGGTTCCTTCTCTCTCTCACTGACCTTCACTTCCCGACTAGCTCCCAATCCTACCCTGCTGGTCTACGCCATTTTTTCCAGTGGAGGTGTTATAGCTGACAAAATTCAGTTCTCAGTTGAGATGTGCTTTGACAATCAGGTAAAAGGGTAGTTGAGGAGGGTGGAGAAAGGAGTTGGGCATAAAGAAAGACTGTGTGGGGTAGCACCTGTGGCTCAGTGAGTAGGGCACCATCCCCATATACCGAGGGTAGCGGGTTCAAACCCGGCCCTAGGCAAACTGCAACAACAAAAAAATAGCCGGGCGTTGTGGCCAGCGCCTGTAGTCCCACCTCCTGGGTATGGTGAGGCAAGAAAATCACCTAAGCCCAAGAGCTGGAGGTTTCTGTGAGCTGTGATGCCACGGCATTCTAACAAGGGCAACAAAGTGAGACTCTGTCTCTAAAAAAAAAAAAGAAAAGAAAGAAAGATCTGTGTGTGCTGGGGCTGGAGACACACAGGTTCAGGGAAATAAGAAAATACTCTTGACATTGGATGTCATATAGTATTTGTGTCTTTAGTGTTTTAGGTTTATGTTGAAATCTATTTCTCTCCTGCTTCTTTTTAAAAAGTCATCCTGGGAAATCACATGTTCTATATAGCTGATCCACATATTCTCTTTTTCTCTACTTTTAGTCTTCTAAAATTTCTATATTGATCCACTGTACTGCTCACTTTTCCCAACTCTGTCAAGGCATACAAGTCCTAAAAATCTAGACTATGCAAAGAAAAGTAAGTACAAAAGGGTAGGAATGAGTTGGATAGCATCACTGGGGTGTGTTGGCTGGTGATCCAAATCACATCATTTCCCCTCTGTCCAGGCTGACCCCTTTCCTTTCTCCAGGTGGCTGTTGGCTTTTCACCTGCCCAGCAGCTTCCAGGGGCAGATGTGGAGCTACAGCTGCAGGCGGCTCCTGGATCCCTGTGTGCGATCCGGGCTGTGGATGAGAGTGTCCTGCTTCTTAGGCCAGAGAAGGAGCTAAGCAACAGTTCTGTGAGTAGTCTGCTGATCAGGCGGGAAGAGGGAGTCCGTAGAGAAGAATTCAACTGCATCAGAATCAGAAGTAGATTTATTTCAGGGAGTGAAGAGGAAGTCTTAGGGAAATAATGAACCCCCAAAAGGTGGTAAAAAAGCTAGAAGAGAAATGAAGGTACAAATGAAGGCATAAGAAGGACATGGTTAATATGAACACAGAGATAAGAAAAGGAAGCTCAGCCCCATAGCTCAGTGAGTAGGGTGCAGGCCACATACACTGAAGCTGGTGAGTTCAAGCCCAGCCCAGGCCTGCTAAACAATGACAACTACAATAGAAAAATAGCCAGTGGTGGGTGCCTGTAGTCCCAGTTACTCAGGAGGCTGAGGCAAGAGAATAGCTTAAGTCCAAGTTTGAGGTTGCTGTGAGCTGTGACACCATAGCACTCTACCGAGCATGACATAATAAGAGTCTGTCTCAAAACAAAAAAAAAAGAAAGAAAGAAAAAGAAAAGAAAAGAGAATGAAATAGGAGATAGGATTATGAAGAGAGGTAAGATAGAGGTTAAAATTTTTGAAGTAGGGGTAGTGCCTGTGGCTCAAAGGAGTAGGGTGCCGGCCCCATATGCTGGAGGTGGTAGGTTCAAACCCAGCCCTGGCCAAAAACTGCAAAAAAAAAAAAAATTTTTTTTTGAAGTAAAATTGGTGGTTACAGTAGAATAAATGTAAAAATAATTCTGGAGTAACAAAGGGAGTAGTGAACCGGGCAACAGAATCTGAGAGAAGTTTCTCAACTGATTTCATGGTGTCAATACTTTATTTTCTTTGCCCCTCTTTTCTCAGGTCTATGGGATGTTCCCATTCTGGTATGGTCACTACCCCTATCAAGTGGCTGAATATGATGAGTGTCCAGTGTCTGGCCCGTGGGACATTTCTCAACCCCTCATTGACCCAGTACCTGAGGGGCGTTCGAGCATGCCTTCCATCATGTGGAGGCCCTGGTTCTCTGAAGGCATCGACCTTTTCAGTTTTTTTCAGGTAGATGTTCTTACTCAATTTATTCTTATAGAAACAATGGTGATGGGAAAAACAGCAAAGGAAAGTCCACATTTAGGAAAGCAGAGATGCTCATATGGGTACTGACAGGGGGAAAAAAACTTGAAAGAAGCTTTTGACATGGAAGGCAGACTCTCTAGGTTTTATAATAGAAGTTGCCCAATTACTTTGAAAGAGAACCAACGTGAGGACTGTAAACCTAGTTCTCCTTTCCCTGGGGGATTTACAAATAGTGATTTTCATGGGATCAGACAAGTAGAAAACTGTCTGATCCCTGTCCTTAAGGAAGGCTTCCCAGAAGTTTCTTATCATTATTATAAAAACATTTTGCACTTATGTTATGAGCAGGGGTTTAGGATTTTGTGTGACTCAAATCTGACCAGGTAGTCTACGAGGTCAGGTCTGGTTCACCTTTGCATTCTCTCTAATGCCTGACACTCTTAATACTTATTGCATTTTGGTTGAATTGTTCAAGCTGATATGGTTCCTGCCTTAGAAACAGTACAATGTACTCCATGTTTGCATTAATGTATATAGCTATCAATTAATAAGAAAAAAAAAAGAAAATTCAGAGTGTCACATAAAGACACAGTGATCAATATATGGAAGAAGAATTAGATGCATTTTCTGATGAGATAAGTTTAATTGAAAACCTTTCATCCTGGCTGGAGTAGAAGTGAACCAATCTTGGTAACTGAGTACTCGGTAATAACCACCATTCTCACCATTAATGAAAAAAGTATGTTTTGTTTCAGTCCTTAGAGAATAGAATTTCCGGACAGTGTCCCTTGGGGTAGGAGAAGGGATTACCTTTTTTTTTTTTTTTTTTTTGAGACGGAGCCTCAAGCTATCCCCCTGGGTAGAGTGCCATGGCATCACAACTCATAGCAACCTCCAACTCCTAGGCTCAAGCGAGTCTCCTGCCTCCACCTCCCAAGTAGCTGGGACCATAGGCGCCCGCCACAACGCCTGGCCATTTTTTGGTTGCAACCATCATTGTTGTTTGGCAGGCCTGGGCTGGGGATTCGAACCTGCCACCTTAGGTGTACGTGGCTGGCGCCTTAGCCGACTGAGCCACAAGCGCCGAGCCAAGCTAATCAATTCTTAAAAGAAAAAAGAGGGTTGAGCCTGAAGCTTGTCTTTGATAGCAAATGAACCAATCCAGAACCATACCTGCTATATCTGGCCCATACATCCCAGAAGACAACATTTCTCTAGCTTAGTTTTGTTAGGGTCAGATGCCAGAAACTAAGAACCATCTCTATAGACCAAAGCCTGGCAAAAGTATTCAAATTAGCTAATCCTAAATTCCTTATACTGCCCTGCCTGGACTTTCCTTTGGAAACTCCAATAAGGCAGTGAGCGACCTGAACTTTTTCTTCAGTGTCACGCCCATGTTGGTGTTTTTCCTGGTGGACCCATATGACATGCCATGCTCCCTTCCCTATCTTTATGACCTATAAGTATAATAAACTTTGTTTTCTTATTGATCATCTCCTATTTCTCCTGTAATGACTTACTATCTTATGGAAGTATACAAAACACTGACCAATCCATTCCAAAGCTCATAATTGCTTAGTATATAATGCGCTTTTAATTTTGTTTTGAGAAAACTTTCAAGCCAGAATATTTTGACTCTAAATTTGGTGATGGATACAGAGTTTGCTTTAAATGTAGTTATTTATGAAAGAAAATAGCAAAAAATAAACTATCTTTCTATTAATTTATCTATGGATCTCTTCAGCAACTATTTTTGGCTGTTTATACTTCCTAGTTTTGCTGCTAAAACCATTGGTCTAGCAGGTAAAGTTTTGTTCAGATTTTTCCTCAAGAATCTCTCAGTTTAGGCGGCACCTGTGGGGTCAGTGAGTAGGGTGCCAGCCCCATATACCAAGAGTGGTGAGTTCAATCCTGATGCTGGCCAAACTGTGGGAAAAAAAAAGGGAAGCTCTCAGTTTAATAAAATAAATGGATGTGAAAATAAGCAATTAGAAGTCAACACTTGCTTATAAAATTTGTAATCTAAAGGAATATTTAGTTTAGAATTATCCACAATAGACAATAAATGAGGGAAACAATAAATGAGAAAGATGATAACTAAGGAAGAATTGAAATATGCATGTTAACTTTAACCAACTGATGTTTCACATTCTAAAAGATATGTATAAAATATGAAATTCTGGAATCAAATATATTAATTTATGTTTTGAGAATGTCCTTTGCATAAAAAGTCTTAATGTTTGAAAAAATTATTAATGCATGACTTTGTAAGAAATGAGCAAGTACTGGGGAAGTTTTATATGATAAGTATAGTGATAAACTATATTTTTTATCATTAGTCATTAAAAATAATTATGAAATAGGCAGTATTATTTCTCAGGTGGTGGCTCAAAGGAGTAGGGCACTGGCCCCATATACCGGAGGTGGCAGGATCAAACCTGGCCCCAGTCAAAAACTCCAAAAGAAAAAAAATTATTATTTTCATTTTAAAAATAGAAAATTTACTTATTGAGCATGAATTTTTAAACTCAACTCCGTGCAATTCTAAATATTAACCTTAAATAGCAAATGACATGTATGTGTATTTTATCTCTCATTACTTTGATCTCCAAATATTTAAAGGTATAAATATTTTAAAATGTGACTTGAAAATAAACTAGGACTGTTCTTATTATCTCTTTTGAACTCTGTTTTACCTGCATCCATTAAAAATCCAAAATTGGTAGTATATTTTAACAGTAAAGTGGAGAATTCAGAATAGAAGAATCATCTCTTAAAACTTAGAGTTTGATGTCATCTGTGGGGGACATGTGGGTTCTTAAGGAAAGAGTCATACCTTGATGTGCTTACTTTTCTTCAATAATGATTTAATAAGCTTAAAACCAATTTTTAATTGTTTATTATAAGTAGATTAGGAATTTAACAGAGACAAGAGAGAAGTAGATCAGAGAAAAACATGTATACATTTAGACTACAGGAATAATACTGAGAAAACCAAAGTCTTGCAAAGTGACGACCTGAAACCTGACTTTTTCAAACAGAGAAACTCTCTGGCTGGAGCTTCAGCCCTCCTCCAGAGCAACTCAGTCCAGATCACTGAGCACTGAGAGAAAAGGCTCACTGCCCTCTAGGGAGAGTGAGTGCATTTAGAGAATTAGGAAAATAGTAAGGGGGTGCTGAACTCTTCGGAGAAAGGGCAGGCACCTAAACCTCATTAAGAGAGAAAAAGATCTCTCAGGGAGATAAGGAGGAAAATATTTCCTATCTTCTGTTTTCTTGGTAATGGTAGCAGCAACAGCTTATCTGCCAACAAGTTTTCCCAGGGGCCTAATTGCCACTCTTGAGATTTGTGTGCCTGGTCTGATTGGGTTCTGCTTGACATCCTGCTCCTGAACTGTGTTCCTTGTCCCATGCTCTGTTTATGTTAAGATCATAAATAACTTGGAGTAATAAAAGTAAGAGGTAAGTCAGTTTAAATAATGTAGTTATGTAAAGAAATAGTTTGGTTAGAAAATGCAAGCCCAGCAAGAACCATGACATAAGGGTTTAACCTTCCTCTGTTAGATTGATGATTAAAATAGGGATATGGGTAATTAAAACAGAGCTAGCCCAGAGTTAGCGGCTTCCACTGGTCCTCATGCTTAGAGGTGGAATGCCCCCCACCCCCTGGCCAGCTTTCTAAATCTTTCTTCTTGTGTATTGACTATTTTTCCCTCATCCTCTCATCCCACCAGTCACTGGGAAGGAACTCATGATATAGTTTGGGTTGTTCCCCAACAATCATCCTAGCACTATTAGATTTCTTTTTCAGAAACACTGTATTCCCAACTCATTCAGGTGGCTCATTTGCTCACAACAGATATTTATTATATGGCTATGTTTGGCACTGTGCTCAAAACAGAAACACAGAAGACAATTTTAGTTTCTCATCTCATGTGTAAAACAAACTTGCTCATTCTGTTGTCCAGCTTGTAGACACTAAAACTTTGACTTGGTTTATGATTATTTTTTAACTATAGATATATTATCCACATGCTGCAACTTTTAAATTCAATCTTAAATTATTACAGATTCATAAAACAAAGACCATTTCACTTCCAGACCAATTTTCTTTCCTCTCTGATCTCACGTATTACTTCTTATCTTGAAAGTGATTGGTGACTTGTTTTTCTCCCTAAGAGTGCATAATACTTGAACATGAAAATTTATTACGCATTATTGCTTAGTTTTTTTTTCCAATTTGTCAGAATAATATTAAAATCAGAGAAAATAAAGAATTGCTTGTGTAATTTTTTAAATTATTAAAGATTTATAAAAGACTGAAATAGAACAGCAGGGACATTGAAATATTTCTTTAATGTGACTTGCATGTGGAGTAGGAAATGAACACAATATAATTATCCTTTGGAAATATTAATGTAAATATGTTTCCTTAAAGTACAATCTTCATGGTATACATTTTCTAATTTGGTAGTTTAAGGTTATAGTACAGATAAAATCTATTTAGTGTAAATATATTTACCTACCATTAACCATATTTAGCCCACTGAATTCTGTTCTGTGAATGGGGATAAATTATACAAAGCTGACTTGTGTTTGGTCTCCCATTATATAGAAGCAGAATCCATGCATACTCATATCCAGTGTCAATCCTACAAAGCAGTGATTTGTGATTAACTTATGAGTTATATGAATCAAATACAGTAAGACAAGGAAGGTTAGATGATCATCTGTACACTAATAGCAAGTACAAGATCATTGTGGAGACTTCACTTCAGCTGGATTTTAACAGATGATACTGACAGTCTTATTATATGTTGATTTTAAAAATGAATCATAAATTGTAATTTATGGATTGGTAATTATGAAATATATTAGCTATATATTATACTAGCAGAAGACTTTTAATTCATTTTAAAATTCCATTTGATAAGTGATAATATATGCTTGGAAATTCATGATTTTGCCATGATGCCCAGGGGAACCTCTGCCAATTTTACTAAATTCTGATCTTGCTTTTGATAAACATTTGATGATCACTTCCCATTAATGTCTCCTTCTTTGACCTGAATTCTCTTCTTCATACTTCTTAATGAATCAGAGATGTCACATAAACTTAGTCATTACAATGTACCGGTTATGTTAGATACTTTCCGATGATTTTTCTGATATCTCAATTTAGTTAATGTATTTGACTTTTAAAAATAACACAGGTAACTCACAATCATTTTCAATAATATAAAATTATAGACAAATTAAAATGTCTTACTGTCTTGATTTGTTTTCATTCAAGATATTAATTTTAATTGATTTTAAAAGAAGGGAAGATATGATCTTTTTTTTCCTGGAGATATTCATGAACTTGTAAAGGTTATAAAATGATCATGTATACACTAAAAAGTAAATGGTACAGGTTTTGAAAACAAGCTCCAAAACCTTGTGGGAGATTGGAAGAAAATTCATTATCAAAAGATTCTTTATCAGAGGTCGTTTTGATAAACAGTAAAAAATGAAGCATTCCTAATTAAGTGGGTTTACATCTACCTATTTTGTTCCTTTTGAAATACATATAGAAACTCACATATCCAGTATTTTAACTAGAAAAAAAAAGTGCTATGATTTTTAATATGTAACACACAGAGATCACACAGTAAACTAAGATGTAAACAAAAATTGAAAATTGATCTGAGAAGAAAACAAATTACAAAAAGAAATAAATAAACCTATATAAGAGTTTGCTGAAAATATACCATAGCTAGCAAAGGGCTCTGCATATCAATTCATAATCGTAATGATATCATCACATTTTGTGGAGTTATTTAAGCAAGTGTTGACTGGAAAAGGCTTGGACACTAGCTGCAGCTGTAATGCTGACCATAATAAACAATTCAAGTTTCCACATATTGTATTGTGCAAAGAGAAAACAATTCAAGTGGTTGAATACCTTTTATGCATAAGCATGTGATTAGGTGATGTACAACAAAAATAAAAGACTAAATTTTGAAACTAGAGTTGTGGTTGTGTAAATTAGAGATGAGATTATCTCAAAAGTATAAGATATGGAATTGAAGTTTGCAATCAAATACAGAAGCATATTTGTATGGATTTACTACATGCTCAGCAAACACTAAATAACTGATTTACATTCGTAAATCTATTGTTGTTCAGCAGAGCCAAAATAAATGCCATTATATTTGTAACAATGTGGTGGTTAAAGTGATGCTATAAAGATCTAAATGGAAATACCTACTCATTGTTATTTCAAAATAGTTTTGAGATGAGTGTCATGAAAACTATGAAAACAGAGAAAATAAATACCAAGAAATGGTTTTTATTCACAAGAAGAAAATTAACAACGTTATTGCTGATGTTTCAAACTTTGAAATTAAATAAAAGAAGCAAGAATATTTGTCAAACAATTTGCAATCTTAAATACACATTAATAAAAATATTGTATTTTTAATATTATAAACTTAAGATTTTAACATATTTAAATTTTCTTATTTGTTTTTAGTTAAAAATGAATTCATACTTTAAATATACAAATAATTTCTGAGTACATAATACACATGTTTAATTTACTAATTTGACATAAAATATGATGAATAATAGAATGCCATATTATATGGATATATAGCAGTCCTTCCCACTAAAAATATGGAAACTTAATGAAAAAAATAAATGATAAAATACTTTTATGGTTAATAGAAGTTTTTGTTTTCTTTATTTTTTTTTTGTTTCACTTTTTCTAACTTCAAACTTTCTAGCTAATTGCAATTTTATGCTCTCAGAAAACCAACTTATTTACTTATTTTGAACGGTTATTTGTATTACAGGATACAAATACAATGATGATGATAATAATATCTAACACTTACTGAGTATATACATAGAATAGCTCTTAAACATAATAAAATTCCATTGATTAGACACAAGTTTTAGTCCTATTTTATAATAGAGCAAATGAATCTTAGAGGTGCCAAGCAATTTAGCCATGATAACTCGGTGAGGATGGTAGAATTAGAACTTGCAATTTCATCTTAAAATTGACCTATTATGCTATACTAAATGCTTCAGTTTTGCTATAAACTCAACATTGGTGTTGGCCCACTTCTCCATTTATAGACAATCAGATTACATTACTGGGATAAAGTTTCTTCTTCTTAAGATTCAACAACATAAGGACTCAAAATTAAATGCTAAAAAAATTCCAAATTTATCATATTTCACCTTCTTTCTATATTCTATGAGATTTTCATGGCAGAAGAGGAGGATAATAATCCTTGAAAACATACTTATTTCTTACAAAATTAGACTTATACTTAATGTATCATTTTGATTTTTTTTACATTTGAAGTTGATTAGAAAAATTTTACTTAAATATGTATTAAAATATGCTCAGGAAGATATGTATGTAAATCCTAGAACTGAGTATCATGAGAAGAGATATTTTTTAAATGTATTTCTAACACACATAAATTTCTAAATTTTGAAACTGGCACTTGTGTTAATTTTAAAAGCATGAACATTTTAACAGCTTTTTTTTAAGCCCAACTATTTGAATAATAGCAAATTTGAATAAAGAAGGTTATGCTCAGGCGTTGAAATAAGATAAAGCATTGTTTCTTGGTTGGGGATGCTACAGCTATTGTGTTTGTTGGTGGCTGAATTCCTGAGTGATTTGATGGAAAAAATTGGTTATTTCCAGAGAACAGATGATAATAATCCAATCATCAAGTATCAAATTTCATTTTCTGACAACAGATTCATAAAATGAAAGATAAGAATCAGAACTCAAGAAAGCACTAGGTTGATTTTGAAAACATGACTTTTTGTTGAAAAGTTTACTGATGTTGCTATTGGTTTTTGGAAAGGAAAGAAGGTAGGTATTAAAAGGCTAAGGGGTTCTGAGGGGTTGTCATTTTCTACAAAATGCTTGTGGATGCTTGTCTAAAAACTGCCCACATGTGGTTTTTACTCTGCACATTATAGACACCATTATTGAAATAATCATGGATATAATTCAATATATATTTTGATGCCTTATTTAGGATACTGAGATTTTTAAAAGTTGTGTTTTTTAAACTTCAAAATAACCCTGTGAGATAAATATTATGCTTGTCTATTATACACACAATATATCAATACACACACAGTATACAGAAAGACATATATATATATATAATATATATAAAGATACATATATGTATATATTATTGTTGAAGTTTTAGTATACTGACTATCTTTTTATAGGGTCATTCAAATACTTAAAATTTCCAACTGGCTACTTTCCTTTATATATATACATATATGTATGTATTATTGTTGAAGTTTTAGTATACTAACTATCTTTTTATAATGGTCATTCAAATACTTAAATTTCCAACTGGCTGCTTTCCTTTTCCTATGTTGGTCTTTCATGTAAAACAAACAGAATATATTTGTTTCATACATGGAATAATCCCCCAAAAGAGTGAGAAAGGATTACTTTTAGAAAGTCAACCTGTTCCAGACTTAAACCAGACGACCTCTAAACAGAGGTACAGTACAGTAATCCACGTATTCCTATATGCATAGAGCAACATGTCATTATACCTTTGGGGTAAACTGTGGAAAACCTAACATGAAGAGAACAATGGAGCAGGGTCTCCAGTCATAGAAATATCCATAAAAAGTTCTGCAGAGAATAAAGTAGTAGTACATGTTAGCTAGAAGTCCAAAACTTTTACGAACAGTGAAGTTAATCAACCAAGATATTATCTGTTCCAATACTAACAGGCCAGCCTACTTTGAGGTCTTTCTGTCCTTGATGATGTTTGTTCATTCTTCCTTTAGCTTCTCACTCTTCAGGGAATTGGATCAGTTTCATATCTATAGACTGAGGGTATGAGCTGGCTGTTGGGCAATGACTTAAGAACAGGACTACCATTGATGATGTCTTCTTGGCTGTTTTGTGCAGCCATGACAAGTCATGTGCCCCATGACAAATATTTTAGTTTTCTGTTACACAAAGAAGACACAACTTTTTGGTCATCTAAAGAATGGCCCTGGCTGGGCGTTGTGGTGGGCACCTGTGGTCCCAGCTACTTGGGAGGCAGAGGCAGGAGACTCGCTTGAGCCCAGGAGTTGGAGGTTGCTATGAGCTGTGATACCATGGCACTCTACCCAGGGGGACAGCTTGAGGCTCCGTCTCAAAAAAAAAAAAAAAAAAA
>CAUYQV010028214.1:0-14719 GCA_963574575.1 Galagoides demidoff | reverse complement strand
CTTTAATGGGGATTGCATTAAAATTATATATTGCTTTGGGTAGTATGGACATTCTAACAATGTTGATTCTTCCCAGCCATGAGCATGGTATGTTTTTCCATTTGTTAACATTTTCAGCTATTTCTTTTCTTAGAGTTTCATCGTTCTCTTTATAGAGATCTTTCACATTCTTTGAAAGCAAAGAATGGGTTAGTCTGGGAAGGTTAATACCTCCTTCCCCACCTTGCACCCAGTCACTCATAATCCCCTAGGTCTGTGACCCTATTCACTCCAGTAGGCAACTGATCCCAGGGTTTATGATTGCCAAAATTACCCGAAAATCTGCGTCCAGCAGAGGGGCCTTGCATGTTTAAATTAGGCTGTGAATGTTTTCTTAATTCCAACCCTTTGCCTTCTGTTGCGGCTAGATTCTTCTGCAAGTCAGAGGCTGCTAGCGCTGATGAGCAACTCAACCCTGGGCAGCAATTAGAGTTTACACTCAGGTGTCAATCCCTTCCTCTGCCCACCCACTGCCTTTGTCTCAGCATTACCCTGAGGGAGGGGTACTCATTGAGAAATCTGAGTCCAGTCTGGCAGGGGAAGAATTTATGCTTTGAAAGTTGTGGCCATTACAGCCTCACACCTTCTGTCCCATCTAAATTCTTCTGCAAGTCAGAGGCTTTCTAGAGCTGGTGAAGAACTCAGCTCTGGGCCTGAAGCAAATTAGAGTTTACACTCAGGTGTCAGTTTGAGCCTCTGCCTGCCTACTGCCTTTGTCTAAGCTATTCCCCTGAGGGCTGGTGCTAATAGTCTCTTTACTTATGAAAGTTACTAAGTCCATTTGTTGGGCCTGTGGCTGCTGTACAGAACCTCTTGTTGCCCAGATAGATGGGGCTTGCCTATCTGGAATGGCGTCAGATCACAGCTCAGGATGCCACTGTTGCTGTATGGCTTTTTCTGTGCCTAGTTTCTTCTCCTCGCTCCTGTGCCACAGTCAGCACAGGACAGAACCAGCCCTTTCCCCCTCTACTTTTCTCAAGGAGATGCCCAATAATCTGGACTCTGTAGGTAACAAACCTCCAGACCTCACAGTTGGGGGTGAGGGGAATCCTCGGAGTTCAATGTTGAAGATGGAGAATATATACAGTTTTATACAGTTTTATAGTTTTATGCCTGGCAGGAGGGTGCTGTGGCACACCAACAGGGGTAGGAGGTCCAGTTTTTAGGGGGTCTCTCCCATGGGATAGAGTTGGAGGATGTTTGAACTCTCCTAACTTGTTTGCATGGAGTAAACTGCAAGCCCTTCTTGTGGGGGAGTGAACTCCCACGTGCTTGGTGGTGGATTTTGTACCTGTTGATTGTATTTTTGGGTTCGCAGCTCGCTTCAGGATGGTTGAAGTGCACTCTTCAATCTTCTCTCTTGGCTCTGCTCCAAACCATCAGCTCCTTTGCTAAACTTCTGTCCTTTAAGCCTCCTTCTGGATGGGAGCTTCCATAAAAAGCTGGCTACAGTCCGCCATCTTGGCTCTGCCCCCCCATCAATTTTATTAATCTTTTAAAAGAACCAACTTCTTGTTTTGCTGATCTTTGGAGTAATTCTTTGGTTTTTAATTTCATTTAGTTCTGCTCTGCTTTTGGTTATTTCTTTTCTTCTGCTTGGTTTGGGATTAGATTATTCTTCCTATTCCAGTTGCTTGAGATGGACCATTAGATTGCTTGTTTACACTCTCTCTTTTTTCTTGATGAATGCATCTAATGCTATAAATTTCCCTCCAAGGACTGCCTTTGCAGTATCCCACAGGTTTTGATAGTTTGTGTCTTCATTATAATTTTATTCCAGAAATCTAATGATCTCCTTCTTGATCTCTTCTATGACCCAGCAATAATTCAGTGTAAGGTTATTTAGTTTCCGTGATTTTATTTGAGTATGAAGGTTTCTGTTGCTTTTCAGTTCAACTTTTATTCCATGATTGTCAGAGAAGATACAGAGGATAACTTCTGTGCTTTTGAATGTGCTGAGATTAGCCTAAGGTATGATCAATTTTGGAAGATGATCCATAGGTTGATGGGAAGAATGTGTATTTAGTTTTGTTCTGATAAAGTGTTCTATAAATATCTGTTAAGTCCATTTGTTCTACGGTAAAATTTAAGTCTATTATTTATTTGTTTAGTTTCTGCTTGGAGGATCTGTCCAGTACTGCCTATGGAGTGTTAAAATCTCCAACTATTATAGTGAGGGAAGATATATTGTTCAGATCAGTTAGGGTTTGTTTTATATATTGAGAATATTTCAGATAGGGTGCATAGATATTAACTATTGAAATCTCTGCATATTTTGTGTTTCCCTTGACCAGTATGTAGTGTCCATCTTTGTTTTTCTTTATTTTTGTTGGTTTGAATCCAATTGTATGTGCATACAAAATTGCAACCCAAATTTTTTTCTGCTATCCATTTTCCTGGAATGCTATTGCACATCCCTTCACCCCAAGGCTTGTTTTATCCTTTGAGGTAAGTTGAGTTTCTTGTAGGCAACAGATAAATGGCCTCAGTATTCATATCCAGTACACCAGCCTATGCCTCTTTAAAGAAGATTTGAAACCATTCACATTAATAGAGAGAGTTGATAGATGTGGCAGAGTTTGTGTCATCTCATTTTTCAGAAATCCAGAGCTTAAGTTCATGCCTTTCACCATTGTGGAAGCTGGGTTTTACTCTTTAATTTCTGGGTAGGTTTCCTTTTGTGGTGTACTGTCCTGTTGATTGTTATGAAGAATGGTTCTGAGTATTTCCTGTAAAGCTGGTCTAGTTACTGGAAATTTTTTTTAATATGTGGATGTCAGTGAAGTATTTTATTTATCCACACAAATGAAACTCAGTTTAGCAGGGTACAGGATACTGGGCTGGAAATTGTTTCATTTAAGAATTTTGAAGGTTGAAAGTAGTACTCCATACCTTATTCTATGGAGCTAACATGAGTCATTACACAAACAGAAACAAAAACAAAGTCCATGTGATCATCTCAATAGTTACATAAAATGTTTTCAATAAAATCCAGCACTCCTTCATGATAAAAAACTTCAATAAGCAAGACATAGAAGTAATATATACCAAAATTACAAAACCCATATATGACAAACCCGTAGCTGGGATCATAATGAATGGGGAAAATATTAAAGCATTCACCCTAAGAACTAGAACAAGACAAGGGAGCCCACTGACACAATTTTTAATCAACATAGTAGAAGTAATAACTACTGAAAATGTTTAAAAGAAAAAAAAATAAGGTTATTCAAATTGAGAAAGAGGAGGTCAAATTATCTGTTTGCTGATGATATAATCTTGTATCTAAAAAACTCTAAAGATTCCACATGAGACTCCACAAAATGATAAATAAATTTAGCAAAATCTCAGATAATAAATTAAATGTACACAAATCAGTAACATTTCTATATACTAATAACAGTCAAGCAAATAGTCAAATCAAGGACCCAGTACAATTCACATCAGCTACAAAGAAAATAAAAATACCTAGGCATATGCTTAGCCAATGAGGTGAAAAGGTATCTACAAGCAGAACCATGAAACATTGATGAAGAAAATATTCACACGTGACACCAACAAATGGAATATTATCCCTTGCTCATAGATTGATTGAGTCAACATCATTAAAGTGCCCATAGTGACTGAAATAATTTACAGATTGAACACATCACCCATCAAAATGCCAGTGGCATATTATGCAGATCTAGAAAAAAAAACAGCGTTATGTTTGTAAACCAGGAAAGAGCTCCAAATGCCAAAGGAATCCTAAGCAAAAAGAATAAATCTGGAGGCTTTACGTTACCTGAATTCAAATTATATTATATGAAAAAGGCTACCATAACCAAAATACCATGGTACTTATATAAAAGTGGAGATAAGTACCAATGGAAAGGGGAAACCCAAAATAATAACTTCTACCTACAACCAACTGATCTTCAAGAAAGCAGACCACAGTTTATATTGGGGAAATGAAGCCTTATTTATAAAATGGTGCTGGTTAAATTGGATAATCACATGCAGAAAAATGAAACAGTACCCTTCTTTCACTACTTACAAAAATTAATTCAAGATGGATAAAATGCTTAAATATAAGGAATGAAACCATAAACAATTTATTTATTTATTTATTTATTTTTTGAGACGGAGTCTCAAGCTATCCCCCTGAGTAGAGTGCCACGGCATCACAGCTCATAGCAACCTCCAACTCCTGCGCTCAAGCGAGTCTCCTGCCTCGGCCTCCCAAGCAACTGGGACCACAGGCGCCTGCCACAATGCCCAGTCATTTTTCGGTTGTAGCCATCATTGTTGTTTGGCGGGCCTGGGCTGGGGATTCGAACCCGCCACCTTGGGTGTACGTGGCTGGTGCCTTAGCCGATTGAGCCACAGGTGCCGAGCCACCATAAACAATTTAGAACAGACTATAGGAAAAACTCTTCTATACTTCAGCCTAGGCAAAAAAAATTATGACTAAGACATCACAGGTAAATACAGAAACAACAAATATAAAGAATTTAATTTCATTCAGTCAAAAAGCTTCTACATAGCAAATGAGATAATTAACAGAGTGAATATACAACCTACATAATGAGAGAGAATATTTGCAAACTATTCATCTTACTAAGGTCTAATATTAAAAAGTTACAAAGAACTCAAACAAATCACCAAAATACCCCAAGCAATCCCATCGAAAAGTGGGCAAAAGACATGAGCAAAAGTTTTTTTCAGAGAAGATACACAAATGTCTAACAAACATATCAAAAATTCTCAGCATATCTAATCCTCAAAGAAATGTGATTGAAAATCACAACAAGATACCACCTTACCCCTGTCAGAATGGTCATCATTAAAAAAAATTGCACAAACAACAGATGGCAGCAGGCATGCAGAGAGAAAGGAACATTTGTACACTGTTGGTGGGACTGTAAATTAGTACAGCCTCTCCGGAAAACAGTATGGAGATAGTTCAAAGAAATAAATGTATACCTATTATTAGATTCAGCAAGTCCACTACTGTGTATCTGCCCAGAAGAAAAGAAATATTTTATTAAATAGACACCTGAATTGAATATCTATCTCAGCACAAGTCCCTATTGCAAAGATAAAACTAAGCGCCCATCAATTCATGATTGTGTAAAGAAAGTGTGATATATATATATACCATTTATAGTATTCAGCCATAAAAGTAATTAAATAACAGTTTTTTTTAGCAACTTGGGTAAAACTGGACATCATTATCCTAAGTGAAGTATTTCAGAAATGGAAAACGAGTAAGTGAGAGTTAAAAAATTGGTACACATGGGCACAAAGTGATAGAAAGGACATGAGAAACCAAGAAAAAAGGAGGTTGGGAGGGGGTCGTGGGATTTAAAACTTCCCTTTTAGTTATAATAAATGCTATTCTTGTGATGAGCATACCAAAAGCCCTGACTTCAGCATTATTCAAGGTAACAAAAACACTTATACCCCCTAAATTAATATTTCTGAGTGAATTACAAAAAGAAATGCTGCAACAATTGGCTTCTATTGAATGAAACCATTGTAACACTTAGTGGCTTAAATCAACAGCCATCAATTTAATTTATGGTTCTACACATTGGCATTTGGGCCTGGGCTTAGCTGAGTAGTTCTGCTGAGTTGGTTTGCTAATTTCTGCTATGCTTAATCTTGTGTGTGCAATCAGCTGTCAGTCAGCATCTAGAAAGCTCTGCTTTGGGGGCTGGTTGGCTGTGAGCTTTGGCAATGAGTGTACAATAGGGGTAATTAGGCTAAGTGTTTTTTATTATCCAGAAGATAGGCCTGGTGAGATTATTAGAGCAAGAGTGAAAGTATATAAGACTTTTCGAAGCCTAGGATCAGAATCATCTCACTGTTGTTTCTTCTATATTCTATCACTGAGAGAAAGTCAAAAGGACAGCTCAAGTACCAGGGGATGTCTGATATCCGTATCTTTACAGAGAAAGCTGAAACGTTTTACAATTTGCCACAAATGCTTCAAAATTATTGTATACCTATTTTGTGCAAAGTACATTTCAAAGCTAGTTCACATTAACTCTGATTGGAGGAGTCAAGTAATTTGCAGAAAGTCACACAAAGTCACAAAACAAAATACAGTGTTTTCTTAATGTAACACTGTCAAAGACTGAGCATAAAAACTGTATCTTAGCCCATTCATTCGACATATCATTTTAAACACATTACTTTGGCTTCTATAACTTAAAGTACAGATGATTACACCCCATAAATTTAGGTGCATTTTAGATAGCTTTTCATAATTTGGGCATTAAAATTGCTAAACCTAGTCAAAATCCTGGCTCCCCACCAATTAATTCTGGGGAAATAATATCTTTAAATCTCAAAATCCTCTTCTGTATAATTGTACAGCAATAACACCTATCATTCAAATCTGTTATGATACCTAATAAAGTGCTTAATGTAAAGTGTGTCGCAGAGTTCTTAATAAATGTATATGTACATATTGTATATGTATATATTTCCTTAACTAACATCTACCAAGAAGTATATACTAATAACGTTTTCTTTAATCTATCAGAGAACCCGATTATCTACACTAACAAAAATATTAAAGATGAGAAAATTGTTAAAAATAGTGATATATGCTTTGCCTTCTCATCACTATAGACCCAGTGCTATCAAACTATTGGGAACTCTCTCTGTAGGAGATGAATTCTTAAAAAGGATGCCAAAGGAACTGGAGGTTGTATTTAAATAGATGTATTTTCTTCAGTGTCTACAGAAATGCCTTGGGGCTGAAACTTTGGTATCTGGTGAAAGCTGCCATGTTGAATAAATGTAGATGCTATTACCTTGAAAGGAAGACTCTATATTTGAGTGCCTCTAACTTTAGAATTATTTCATTGGAAGGGCAGCTATACTAAGAAATTTTTTTGGACTACTACCTTGTTTATGAGGTGAATTATTTATGGACAATTGAATTATTACAGATTTGTAAGTGATTTTTGTTTACAAATTTAAAGGGGGAAGTAAACATTTTAATAAAAAGCATTTGAAATATAATTGAGAGGCCTGGTTGTTTTTTTTTTAAAGTCCTCAGAAACATCATATACATTTTTAGAGAAGACATTTCTCAATGTGTTAATGTGTTGGTCTTATTTGTACATTCCATCTCAGCAAGAAACATCCCAGGGTACCAATGTTAATGTCTCTTGGTGTTACAATTTGTCAGTGAAATTTTATACCCCTTTAAGGTGATAATCATTTCTTCAAAAGTTTTGACAATAATATAACACATTAAGAACTTCAACTGAAATATTCACTATAATTATGCCAAATAACTGAGGTTTAAACCCTGGGTTTGTAGTTGATAAGTATTCCAATACCTTTTAAATTCCTCTCACCAAAAGTCAAGTATGCCACAAAAAATTCATAAGCAAATAACAAATGTACAAGTATATTGTTATTTTGTTTGTTTGTTTGTTTTGAGGCAGAGTTTCACTTTGCCATCCTCGGTAGAGAGCCATAGTGTTATAGCTCACAGCAACCTCAAACTCTTGGGCTTAAGCAATTCTCTTGCTTTAGCCTCCCATGTAGCTGGGACTACAGGTGCCCCACAAGAGATGAGATCTAGGTTTGGCTCAGGCTGGTCTTGAACCCATGAGCTCAGGCAATCCACCTGCCTTGGCCTGCCAGAGTGCTAGGATTATAAGTGTGAGCCACTGCGCCTGGAAAGTATATTATTGTAAACATATCTAATTATGATGAACAACTTGCTATAGTTCCCAAAATAGCAGCAAAATAAAATGGGGCATTTCTTTCTTTCTCATAAAGAAAATGAGATTTATGTGCTCTTTTTTAAGTCCTTCCATAGCCCCTATCCCATTTGATCATCTAATGTGCAGTTGGTAAAGCAGGTATTGATAACATTTTATTATCTATATTCTTCATAGTAACTTGAAAATGAATACAATTTATAGATCAAGACAGAATATTCTTTGTTACAAATAACTAAATTGGCTCTCCTTAGCCCCAAATATTTCTCCCCAGTAAAATATGATAAGAAGCAGATGTCTTCCAACATAATAGAGAACTTTGAGAATGAGAATCTAGGAGCTTATACTGCACTATCTCCCCTCCTTTCTTGAGAGAGGGGTAGAAATTTAACCTCTCTGAAATAAACACATTCTCTATGGAAAAAGAAGAGGAACACCCTGGATTCTTAACTTTAAGAATAAACATAAATGCCCCCCTGGGTGAGGAATATAATTGTTTCAGGTTCCACAATCCCTAAAATGGCTCTGAGTCTCATCCAGTTTTGAAATGTAAGCAGGTACCTCTGGGGAGGTAAGTCTCTTGTTCTCTGTTCAGGCATTCTTTAAGTTACAAGGCTTATTTTTCAACCTATGTCTCCGTAAAATTTTCGCAAAAAGCACAAACAAAATATTCCCTCTAAAGATTCACAGTTATCATAACTCCCTTTGTATAGATGAAAAAAACAGGAGACTAAAATAATTCCACTGACATTTTAAAGGCCTCATTACTTAGAAATGAGATGAATGGACATTTATTTAATATGGGTCATTTTGACTTCCAGTTTCAGGAGTTTATATCACATTGCCTTAACAAATTTCTATAAAATTTTTATGTACGTTCTAACTGGAAAATGAATCATCTGTGCTTAAGTTTATCAGAAAACCAAAGCACCAAAGCACTTTTGTCTTAACTAGAAAACACTTGAAATTATCTGCAAAGTTAAAATTGAAAGATTATGAATATAATTGATTTTCTGGGAAGAAAAGAACCTCAAAATGCGTTTTTTGAAGGTCTGGCAAAAGTGAGTGGAACAAAAGTGGTAGGTAGAACAGTGCTTTAAAAACTGAGAAAATAAGTATGCCTCATGGTAAGTATGACTTTTTACATGTGAGAAAGCTTCAGAAAAATATGAAAATGTACTTCTAACTAACAAACATGGCCCACTTTACCATTTTATATATACACCTATGTGCCAGTGAAAAGCACCATTGCCAAATGTATTAGGTGAATTACTTAGTGCTTGGTATAATGAAGGAATCCATGGATAAATTTCTTCATAAAACATAATTTCAGACAATATTATAGAGCTAAATAATCATTTACCAGGAAAATTTGTTATGGTGATATTTAATATCTGGGGCACCATTCCCACATTTTGGATAGTGATTTTTAAAGTTTTGATTTTAGGCCACTTTCACTGACAAAAATCTGTCAATACATCCATAATCCAATATATGTTTGTTTCTCATTTATATACATACATGTACTATCATTTATAATTTTAAGCATAGTATGGAAACCTTCCAACTTGCCAATATTCCTTTTTTTTTCTAATCTTCTTTTATTTTATTAAATCATAAATACATAGATCATGTACACATTAATGCATTTATTGGGTGCAATGTGCTGATTTCATATAAAATTAGGAATGCTTACATCATACTCGTTAATATATACCTCATCTCATTTACTTAATTATTGTGTTAAAAGATTTATACTCTATACTAATAGACCCAAAATGTACCATGAATTGTGCCCCATAGGTGTGATCCCAACATTCACCCTCCCTCCATCTGACCTCACCCCTCTACTCCGATCACCCCTTCTCCCTCCTGCACTTTGGGCCATAGTTGTGATCTATTCTTCATAGGAAAGTGTGAGAGATTGTAAATTGGTTTCATAATAGTACTGAGTACATTGGATATTTTTTCTTCCATTCTTGAGATACTTTACTAAGTAGGATGTGTTCCACCTCAATCCATGTAAACATAAAAGATGGAAAGTTTTCATCTTTTTTGAGGCTGCATAATATTCCATGGTCTACATATACCAAAATTTATTAATCCATTCATGGGATGATGGGCACTTGGGCTTCTTCCTTGATTTGGCTATTATGAGTTGAGCAGCAATGAACAATCTGGTGCAAATATCTTTGTTACAAAGTGATTTTTGGTCTTTTGGATATACATCTAGCAAAGGAATTGCAGGATCAAATGTCAGATCTACTTTTAGATCCCTGAGTTTTCTCCATACCTCTTTCCAAAATGGAAATATTAGCTTGCACTCCCACCAGCAGTACAGAAGTGTTCCCTTTTGTCCACATCCACACCAATATCTTTAGTTTTGGGATTTTGTTATGTGAGCCACTTTTTGGGGAGTTAGATGATATCTCAAAGGGGATTTGATTTGTATTTCTCTGATGATTAAAGATAATGAGCATTTTTTCATGTGTCTGTAGGCCATGTGCCTATCTCGTTCAGGGAAGCTTCTGTTCAAGTCCTTTGCCCACAATGAAATGGGATTGCTTGTTTTGTTGCTTATTAATAAGACTGAGTTCTCTATGAATTCTGGTTATCAACCCTTTGTCAGAAGCATAAACTGAAAATATCCCTCCCATTCTGAGGGCTGTCTGCTTGATTTACTTACTGTGTTCTTGCCTGTGCAGATGCTTTTTAGTTTGGTCAGATCCTAGTAATGTATTTCTGGTGTTGCTTCAATTGCCCCGGGGGGTCCTCCTCATAAAGCATTCTCCCAGGCCAATTTCTTCAAGTGTTTCCCCTGCACTCTCTCCAAGAATCTTTATAATTTTATGTCTTAAGTTTAAATCTTTTATCCAGTGAGAGTCAATTTTTGTTAATGGTGAAAAGTGTAGGTCCAGTTTCAGTCTTCCACACTTGCCAACCAATTCTCCCAGCACCATTTGTTAAATAGGGAATCTTTTCCCCAATTTATATTTTTGATAGGCTTATCAAAGATCATATGATGATAAGTGTCCAGGTTCATCTCTTGGTTCTCAATTCTGTTCTATACATCTACCTCTCTATTTTTGTACCAATACCATGCTGTTTTTGTCACTGTAGATTTATAGTATAGTTTGAAGTCTGGTAGCGTAATTCCTCCTGATTTATTTTTATTTCTGAGTAATGTCTTGGCTATTCAAGATTTTCTCTGGTTCCATATAAAATGAAGTACTATTTTTTCAAGATCTTTAATGTTTGATTGTGGTGCTTTGATAGAAATTGCATTAAATTTGTAAATTACTTTGGGCAATACGGACATTTTAACAATGTTGATTCTTCCTAGACAAGAGCATGGTATGTTTTTCCATTTGTTAACATCTTCAGCTATTTCTTTTCTCAGAGTTTCATAATTCACTGTATAGAGATCTCTCATATCCTTTGGTAGGTAAATTCCCAAATATTTCATCTTTTTTGGGACCACTTTAAAGGGAATAGAGTACTTGACTATTTTCATATCATCTGAGAAGAGTGAAAGTTTGACCTCCTCTAACCCTATTTGTATACTCTTGATCAACTTCTTTTCCTGATTGCGATGACTAAGACTTCCATTACAATGTTAAAAAGCAGTGGAGACAATGGGCAACCTTTCCTGGTTCCTGATCTGAGTGGAAAAGTTTTCAATTTTACTCCATTCAATATGGTATTGGCTATGGGTTTGCTGTAGATGGCCTCTATCAGGTTAAGAAAATTCCCCTGTATACCTATTTTCTTAAATATTCTGATCATGAAAGTATGCTGGATATTGTCAAAAGCTTTTTCTGAATCTATTGAGAGAATCATTTGGTCTTTGTTTTTTAGTTTATTTATGTTATGTATTATATTTATAGATATACGTATATTGAACCAGCCTTGAGACCCTGGGATAAAACCCACTTGGTAATGGTGTATAATTTTTTTCATGTGTTCCTGGATTCTGATTGCTAGGATCTTATTGAATATTTTTGCATCTATGTTCACTAAAGATACTGGTGTACAGTTTGCTTTTCTTATTGGGTCTTTTCCTGGTTTGGGGATCAGGGTGATATTAACTTCATAGAATGTGTGGGAAGTATTCCTTCTTTTTCAATGTTTTGGAAAAGGTTAAGTAATAGAGGTACTAGTCCTTTTTAAATGTTTGGTCCCAGATTCATTTTATTGGGGGGGGAGATTTTGTATATTCCATTCTATTTCAGTATTTGAAATAGGTCTGTTCAGCATTTCCAATTCTTTATGATTAAGTCTAGGAAGTTGGCATGCTTTCAAGTATTAGTCAATATCTTTCAGATGTTCATATTTCTGAGAATAATTTTTTTGTAGTATTCATTGAGGATTCTTTGAATTTCTGAGGTGTCTGTAGTTATTTTGCCTTTGTCTTTTCTGATTGATGATATTAGGAACTTTAATTTCTATTTTTGATTAGGTTGGCCAATAATTCATCAATTTTGTTAAATTTCTCAAAAAAACAACTTTTTTATTCATTGATCTCTTGAATAATTATTTTGTTTTTTATTTCATTGAATTCTCCTATAATTTTAGTTATTTATTTTCTTCTCCTGTTTTGGGGTTGGAATGTTTTTCCTTTTCCAGTTGCATGAGATATCCCACTAAGTTATTGACTTCCTCTCTTTCCGTTCTCTGGAGGAAGGCTTGCAACACTGTAAATTTCCCTCTTCTGACTGGCTTTGCAGTATGCCACTGGTTCTAATAATTCATGTCTTCATTATGGTTTTGTTCCAATAATTTGACAATTTCGTTCTTAATCTCATCTATGACCCAGCTATGATTCAGCATAAGGTTATTTACTTTTCATGTATTTGAATGTGCATGCAAATACCTCTTATTGGTGACTTTAACTTTTACTGCATGATGATCTGAGAAAATACAAGGAATAATTTCTATACTTTTAAATTTGCTGAGGTTAGACTTTTGACCTAAAATGTGATCGAATTTGGATGATGTTTCATGGACTGATCAGCAGAACGTATATTTAGTTTTGTTAGGATGAAATGTTCTGTAGATGTCTGTTAAATTCAATTGTTATATGGTGAAGTTGAAGTACAAAATTTATTTGTGTAGTTTCTTATTTCAGGATCTATCCAACACTGCCAAAGGGATGTGAAACTCTCCAATCATTATGGTGCTGGAAGATATTAAATTGCTCATGTCTGTTAGGGTCTCCCTTATAAATTGAGAAGCATTCTGGTTGGGTTCATAAATGTTAATAATTGACATCTTATTATGTTGAATGTTACCCTTAACAAATATGAAGTAACCATCCTTGTCTTTCTTTACTTTTGTTGGGTTAAAGCCTAGTGCATGTGCAAATAAAATTGCCACTCCTGCTTTTTTCTGATTTCTGTTTACCTTGATTACAGATGGTCATCCCTTTACCCTGAGTCTATATTTATCCTTTAAGATAAGATGAAATTCTGTATGCAGCAGATATCTGGCCTGAGTTTTTGCATCCAGGCAGTGAACCTGTGCCTCTTAAGAGGAAAGTTCAAGCTCTTCACATTAATTGAGAGTATTGATAAGCTTGGCAATATTTTGGGTGTCAAGGTTTTTGAAAGTCCAGTTGACATTTTACATATTTTTACCACTGTGGAAATTGGGTTTTGGTCTATAATTCCAAAGTGAGTTTATTTTGGTGGTAGAGCATTGTGCTGGTCATTATGGAGGATGGGTCTGAGGATATCCTTAAGAGCTGGTTTGGTTATGGCAAATTTATTCAATGTGTGTATGTCATCAAGGTATTTAGCTTCTCCATCATAAATGAAGCTCAATTTAGCTGGATACAGGATCCTGGGCTGAAAGTTGTTTTGTTTTAGGAGATTAAAGGTCAATGACCATTGTCTTCTGGCTTGAAATGTTTCAGCAAAAAGGTCTGCAGTTATTCTAATATTCTTCCCCTTGTAGGTTATGATTTTCTCAGGTCTGGCTGCTTGCAGTATTTTATCCTTCATATTAACTTTGGTGAAGTTAATTACAATGTGCCTAGAAGATGTTTTATTTGGGTTGAGTCATCCTGGGGTTCTCAAAATGCCTGCTATCTGAATTTTAGTTTCTCTTTACATGCTTCTGAAATTCTCCTCAATTATCTCTTGGAGTAGAGTATCTGTGTCTTCCGGACCTTCCTCTTCTCCTTCAGGGATTCCCATGAGGCAAATGTTTGCTCTTTTGGAGTGGTCCCACAATTCTCTCAGGAAATGATCTGTTGTTCCTCTCCTCTTCTTTTCTTCTTTGAGCATTTGAGAGTGCTCAAAACCTTTGTCATCAATGACAGAGATCTTTTCTTCTTTCTGCTCCATTCTGTTACTGAAGAATTCTACTGTATTTCTTGGATCTTTGAGGGCTGCAAGTTCTTTTCTCAATGTTTCAAAATCTTTGGTGATTTTGTCTTTGAGTTCATTGAATTATTGAGACAACTTTTGTTTTTGTTTTTGTTTTTTTATTTTTTTTATTTCAGGTTCCTTTATTCCATGAATATTTATGAGCAACTTTTGAATTGCTCCTTAAATTTCTTATTCCATCTTTATCTCCATTCTGTTAATCTTATTTGCAGTCCAAATTCTGTAATTGATTTCTGACATCTAAGCCATTTGTTCATTAATGGGCTCATCTGTTGTGTCTCCTTTGTCATTCCTTGGGGGAGTTGATCTACTCTGATTATTCATGTTGCCAGAGTGTTTCCACTTATTCCACCCCCTGATTATTTTTCAACACTTTGCTAGAGAAACTGGCAAGGTGAAATTGAATTGAGGGCTCCTGGATTTGTAATTAACCAGCCCTTTACCAAAGAACTGGGACTGGTGATTGCAGCTTTTCCCTTAGATCTTTACAAAGGTCCCATTAAGAACTACTGCCTGAAACTCTGGACACCTGCTTGGTGTGGTTGGGCTAGACGGTGCTGA
>CAUYQV010028210.1:0-22619 GCA_963574575.1 Galagoides demidoff | reverse complement strand
ACAGGCACCCGCCACAATGCCTGGCCATTTTTTGGTTGCAGCCATCATTGTTGCTTGGCGGGCCCGGGCTGGGGATTCGAACCCGCCACCTTAGGTGTACGTGGCTGGCGCCTTAGCCGATTGAGCCACAGGCGCCGAGCCATAAGAAAGAGTCTTGATCAAACTGAGCCTGAAGGCTGCCTATCTCTACAACTTTCAGTTAGCAGAGCCCCTAAATTCTCTTCAGGTTTAAACTGGTTTTTACAGGAACATGACGCATGCTCTTTGGGAGGATGCCCCAGCCAGCCAGCCATGAACTTACCTTCTTTGATAATATCGATAACGTCATTGGCATTGAAGCTGAGTTCATCTGTGTCCTGAGCATCATAGGCGTACAAAGCCTTGCACTGTGGCACCTGAGGCTTAGGCTTGGGCTGGGGTTTGGGTCTGCCCCCTGCTGGGGGAGGCCGACTGGTTGTTTGTCTCCGGACGCTGGGGAGAAAGCGGAGGCAAATGAGAGACAGAACAAGGGAGGCAGCACGGCTGTATTCTGGCTTGAAGCACCCCCGACCTGTTCAAGTTCAAATATTGCTCTATGGTTCAGAGCACACCCCTTAAGTTTTCTCTAAGAACAAAAACACCTGTTTTAAAAATTCTTAGTGTACTAAGAGCAGCTAATGATTAAGAAGAGCTATGTAATAAGCTGAAAATAGCTACTGTTGCTATTGTGTCCCCAGCATACAAGTTCATGTGAAAGAAACATGTATCCATACAAAGATGTATAGAGCATATCTATGAATTTAAATAACAAAGCAAACATTCATGTATCTGTCTCTCCTTCCTCAATTTGGCAGCTGAACTTTTGCCACTGCCATGGAAGCCTGCACGTGCCTCTCCTTAATGGCCTTCCCTCCCAGAATTACCCACATTTGAAACAACTATTTATTAAATGTTTATGAAAGGCGTTTAGAAAAAAAGAGAGAGAAAGAAAGAAAGGAAGAGAGACATAAAAAACATCCCACTTGGGCAGTGCCTGTGGCTCAAAGGGGTAGGGCACCGGCCCCATATGCTGGAGGTGGCGGGTTCAAACACAGCCCTGGCCAAAAAATGGAAAAACAAAGAAACAAACAAACAAACAAAAAATCCCACTCTTCCACCCATTTGGTGACGGACAAAGTGAAGCCTACATTCATTTGTTTGCAAAAGAGACTTAAGATTTCTTTTAAAAGGAATCTGGCAAGAACTCAACAGAGTGGGACTTGCTGTTGGGTCAGGCCTTACCTGGGTGGGGTTCTGGCTGCCAGCAGTGTGGGGAGGACTGTCCCCAGCAGGGGTGAGGCTCCCAGGGAACTGGGCTCTGTCTATGCCCACACAGTGCACGCATGCATACCACTTTCAGCATACAGAAAAGGCACCTTACAGATTGCTAGCACGACAGCCATTACCTAGTGTCTACTGGAAATCCTCATTCCTTGCTTGAGAAGTGGTTGCTTCTCTGAAAGCTGGCCAGGCAAACAGGTTTTTAATTAAGCATCTTATATACTGGGGATGTATCAGCATTTGCTTAGTAAGAGCCATTAGCCTGGATACCAGAAGTCATCTGATTTCCTAGCAGCAGGAATGGAAAGGGTGGGATGGGCATTAGAACGCCTGGGAGGGAGGGCACCTCCAGCCTGTCAGTTCTATGAGCAAGACTGGGAGCCCATGCACATGCACAGGGATGCAATGTGTGCATGCACACCCACACCCACCCCAAATACGGTTGCCTCTCAGTATCACTGGGGACCAGTTCCAGGACTCCTGTGGATACCTAAGTCCACAGATGCTCAAGTCCCTGGCTTACAAGAGTGTAGTAATTGCACAAAATCTACACACATCCTGCCGTGTGCTTTAAGTCATCTCTACGTTGCTTACAGCACCGAGTGGGAGAGGCCAGACGGCGCTGGGAGGGAGCATTTGCTGGGGAGTAGAGTGTGCATGGGGGACGGGGGGGATGCTGGAAGGAAGAGGGGAGAGCTTTGTATTTGTGCTAGGAATGGGTCCATTAGGTACCACTCATGTCACCATTGTCTGGCTCTTTCCTGTGACTAAGGGGTACAAATGCTCCCCGAGGGCAGTCTCTCCCCAGAGTGAGCACCTTACAGCAGCTGTGCCTCATCCCACATCCTCGTGCACCTCTGCTCTTCCCACCCAGCACTGCTAATCCCCGCTCAGCCCTTGGCTCTCAGTTCCACCACCACTGCCTCAGTCTCCAGCATATCCTCTCCTATAGCCCATGCCTTTGCCAGAGCATGGGTTGACTGCAGCGTCACAGTGACTTGTGTGACTATTTGACTGCCTCCCTGCTGAGACAGCAGACCTGGGCCTGTATGAACTCACCACTGGGGCCCCTGAACCTGGCCCAGAACCTGTGTGTTCTGAGGGTGGAACAGGAGGAGGCAGGAGGGCCTCAGCCCGGGTCCTTTTCTAATTCTAGGACAACCTCCCAGAAGGCTCCCAAGTCTCTGCTGTAAGATGTGCCGAGGAGCACAGGAAGTCTGTGCCACTGGGGCGGGCACGGTCTCCTCTTCACCTGGGAGCCACCATGGCACAGTCTGCAGGACAGCCCCCCTCCCAGCTATGTCAGACAAGCTCCAGCGGTCCTGAAAACCCAGACTATCCCCTTTGCGTCACTAGGTGGCGGTCCTGTGTCATCAATATTGAGAAGACCTAATGACTTTAAAGAAACTGCCAGAAATTGATTAATGCGGTCTTCTAGGTGCCTGGAGCACCTCCCTGAGGCACTTGGGCCACCCAGCGAGGGAGGGATTAGCGACCTTCTCCCTCAGCCAATGAGCCCCTCATCAGGCCCACCGTGAGGGGCTGGCTCAGTCCTGCTTGTGACAGCTGCTTGTCAAATGTTCATGCAACTCAGCCAGTTACATGGCCAGTATTAAAAATGAAATTGTATAAACCAGTAATGAGTAAGTTATATTAAAAGCAAAGCCAATAAATACTCGTAATTCATCCCTTCCTAATTAGGTCATTTCCACCTGTGCTCCTGAAGTTACTGATGTCTGAGACAGAAACTGGGCAACGCCGAAGTTCAAGCCTTTTCTTCCCCAGAGTGCCTGTTGCTCACCAGCACTTCAGTGGCCTCGTGCTACCCGCCCAAGAGCCCACACCGGGTTTCATCTTGTCTAAATGCGCTTTGCTTACATTTGCCTTGCAACAGCTACACAGGACTAAGATAATTTTGGTACCGCTGGTATTCTGCCATACAATATTCACTTTTCTTCTTTTCTTTTCTTGTCTTTTATAAGACAGTCTCACTCAGTTGCCCAGGCTAGAGTGCTGTAGTGTCAGCCCAGGTCACAGTAACTTCAGATCCCTGCATCCAAGTGCTCTTCCTGCCCCAGCCTCTGAGTAGCTGGGACTACAGGAACCTGCTACAATGCCTACCTAATTTTTCTATTTTAATTAAATTAATTAATTAGTTAAATTATTTATTTGAGACAGAGTCTCACTATGTCGCCCTCAGTGGAGTGCTGTGGCCTTACAGCTTGCAACAACCTCAAACTCTTGGGCTTAAGCAATTCTCTTGCCTTAGCCTCCCAAGTAGCTGGGACTTATAGGCGCCCACCACAACGCCCAGCTATTTTTTTGTTGCAGTTGTCATTGTTGTTTTAGCTGGCCCGGGCTGGGTTCAAACCCACCAGCTTTGGTGTATGTGGCTGTTGCTGTAACCACTGTGTTACAGGCAGCGAGCCTATTTTTATTTTATTTATTTATTTTTTTGAGACAGAGTCAAACTCTGTTGCCTTTGGTAGAGTGCTGTGGTGTCATAGCTCACAGTAATGTCAAGCTCTTGGGCTCAAGTGATCCTCTCGCCTCAGCCTCCTGAGTAGCTAGGACTACAGGCACCTGCCACAACAACGTGGCTAATTTTTTCTATTTTTTTGTAGTAGAGGCCCTTAATTTTTCTATTTTTAGTAGGAATAGGGTCTCGCTTTTGCTCAGCCTGGTCTCAAACTCCTGAGCTCAGGTAATCCTCCTGCCTTGGCCTCCCAGAGTGCTGGAATTACAGGCATTAACCCCCATGCCTGGCCAGTATTTACGTTGCTAATAAAACTCATAGAATTGAAAATTAAACAATTATTTCAGCAGGATAATGGGTTTGCAGCAAGAATTTTAGACGCACAAAGTTATTTCTCCTGTTGACATTTCAATACTAAAGGCTCTCTATACATACACGCGCACACGTATGTATATACGTTAGTAGATATAAAACTATACATTACTGAGCAAATCTAGTGTTTTATTATATGTAATTGTTGCATAATGCAATTTAGTTTTCCTGTTATTACTTCACCCATCATTTATTTCAGGGTAATCGGAACACATTGATCACTTTCTTGGGCCTATTATCCATTGACATAAGCACAAGGAGAGGCTGAGCTACAGCAAATTGGTTTTGCAGCAGATTCATTTCCAAGTGGGGGTGAGACCTCCACTGCAGTCACATTAGAAACCATAGGCAAATAAAGTTTCCTGCTGAATTAAGCATACTGCATCCAATTTGCTTTGTGATAATTTGCACTCCGAGAGAAGTCCCACGTTAGTGACCAGGGAAGACCAAGCAAGGTCTTTGGCCCCAGCACATTAGGATGCCAGCCCTTATGGACAGCAGCTGAATCTCACAAAACGCCAAAAGCCTGCAAAAAAACAAAACCCCAGGAGACTTCAAACCTCTCTAAACTAAGGGCTAGTTAATTCCCTCTGCCCTGGTTAATGCCTGTCACTCTCCTTGGGGTTCGAGTTGTTATGGTGATTGCAGCTAAAATGTTTAGTTAGAAAGGGACTATGGGGTAGTACAGAGCAAGGAGTTTGCAGCTTATTTAAACAATGCTAATGAAGCTGTAGTGTCCAGTGACAGTTGCAATATTACAGCACAGCTGTGTTCTGTTTTTTTTTTTAGAGACAGAGTCTCATTTTGTCCCCTTCAGTAGAGTGCTGTGGTGTCACAGCTCACAGCAACCTCCAACTCTTGGGCTTAAATGATCCTCTTGTCTCAGCCTCCCGAGTAGCTGGGACTATAGGCGCCTGCCATAACTCCTGGCTATTTTTTGTTGCAGTTTGGCCGGGGCAGGGTTTGAACTCGCCACCCTCAGTATATGGGGCTGGCATCCTACTCACTGAGCCACAGACACCACCTAGCACAGCTGTGTTCTACTGATGCTCTGTGCCCATGGAGAATAGGCACAGCTACCTGGGGGGCAGGGGTGTGAATGTGGGGAAGGTGTCTCTCTGCCTGGTCTCTTTGTCTTGGCTTCCCAGGCTGTCCATGCCCCTCCCCAGGAAAGCCAGCAATGCCTGAAACATAGACGCTCATGAAATCCAGAGCTCCAGGCAGATCAGAGATGTGAGTTCATGAGAATAAAGCCACTGGGCCAAGGAATACCTACTTTTTAATCTCAGTAGAGAGCAGTCTGGGAGGCTGAGGCAGGTGGAATGCCTGAGCTCAGGAATTCAAGACCAGCCCAAGTTAAAGAGTGAGCTCCGGGTGGCACCTGTGGTTCAATGAGTAGGGCGCCAGCCCCATAACCAAGGGTGGCGGGTTCAAACCTGGCCTTGGGCCAAACTGCAATAAAAAATAGCCTGGTGTTGTGGCAGGTGCCTGTGGTTCCAGCTACTCGGGAGGCTGAGGCAAGAGAATCACCTAAGCCCAAGAGCTGGAGGTTGCTGTGAGCTGTGATGCCACAGCACTCTACTGAAGGCAACAAAGTGAGACTGTCTCAAAAAAAAAAAAAAATAGAGTGAGCTCCCATCTTTACCAAAAATTGAAAAAACTAGCCAGGTGTTGTGGCAGGCACCCGGGTGTTGGGAGGCTGAGACAAGAGAATCATTTGAGCCCAAGAGTTTGAGGTTGCTGTGAGCTGTGACCCCACATCACTCTACCCAGTGTGACAGCAAGAGACTCTGGTTTAAAAAAAAAAAAAAAATCCTTGTAAAGTATTCAAACTTCCCTGTAAGCCCAAAGCTGATGGATAGTTGTAATGAAACAAATACAAGGAAACCTCCAAGTAGCATCATGCTTTATATCATGCAAAGCCCTCATTTAATCTTCCAGGAAACGTTGAGAAGTAGATTTTAAAAACTACATTGTCAGGCAAAGTGGGCCAAACCTGTAGTCCCAGTCCCAGCCTCTTGGTATGCTGAGGTGGCAGGATCACTTGAGCCCAGGAGTTTGAGGCCACATGTGCAACACAGTGAGACCTCATCTCTTTAAAAGAATCACTGTATTATTATTACCCTTATTATACAGGTGAGGACACCAGGGTGTAGAAAGATTATGTGACAAGCATGTGGTCGCTCAGAGAAGGCCCAAGGCTCTGTAAGTATTTGATGAAACAATGAACAAAGGAACTGGGGCTCTCTTGTAATTATCCCACTGTTGTAACTGCAAGTCCCCAGCTCTCTGCAGCCTGCCAGGCCACCTTTTGTGAACTTTTCTACAGCTCCCACATAGGTATGCCTAGGCCATGCCTGGGAGAGCTGGGATTAAACTTCCAAATATCACCTCTTTGTTCTGCAGATGTGAAATTTATGTCTTGAAATTCCAAGAAAGAAAATAATGGTATTTTATTTCATTGGCTCTTAAAAAATATGTTCTGTTCCAAAAGGTTGAATCTATAAACATTACTGGAAATGTGGAGATGGATGCCAGGAATTCCTAAGCTCCATGTCTGCCTGGGCCAGGATATGGCTGCTGCTCCTGTAGACTACGAGTTGAGAAATATTGCCGTTGGACACTTGCTGGAAATTTTGAGCCCCTTGAAAATATGACTCCATCAGGAGAATCTTGACAAGAGACACACAGGGAGCATTTAAGTTTTTCTATTGACCTCTCTGTTGTGGCGTGGCCAGAAGCCCTACCACTGAGCATTTGCAATAGTTTTCTGTTTCCCCAACTTCTAGTTGCATTAATCCCTGGAATATCTTGAAATTTCTCGATGTTGTCCTCCCATGAAATGGACCACAAGATTAAAAAGGGTGATAGTTATTTCCATTCAGGGTTTTCATGCTTCCAATCATGAACTGCAGGTAGATGATGTACATTTCAGTTACAGGAGGGCAAACTACACTTCACATTTGATTGGCAAATTAAGCGTTTCTATGAGGTCAGAGCAGAGGTGGATGGACGAAGTGTTTATATGATTCTTTTTCAACCTGTCCTTGAGAATAGGGAAGGATTTTTAACTTGAATCAGACTTTTCAAAAACTATGCTAAGGGGGTGGTGCTTGTGGCTCAGTGAGTAGGGTGCCAGCCCCATATACCAAGGATGGTCGGTTTGAACCCAGCCCTGGCCAAACTGCAACAAAAAGTAGCCGGGCGTTGTGGCGGGCGCCTGTAGTCCCAGCTACTCGGGAGGCTGAAGTAAGAGAATCACCTAAGCCCAAGAACTGGAGGTTGCTGTGAGCTGTGATGCACTCTACCGAGGGTGACAAAGTGAAACTCTGTCTCTAAAAAAAAAAAAAACCACTAAGGGACTGCAAGATAATGATTTCCCCTGCATAGATCTTTCTAGGAGAATGACAATACTGATGATGATAACAATAGCTTCCATGTGCACAAAAATTGCAACCCAGGGGTGAAGAATCCAGTTGGGGTGATAATTAATTTCGTGAAGTGATCATGCTTTTTATTGAAAAATAACTGATTGAGCCTAAAATAAACTGATGAAGACTTTCCTGAATTAATTTGAGGTGCTGATTACATCATTTGATTCTATCCATATTACATGATCCACTTTTCTTTGCTAATTATGTCTGCAAAGAAAAAGTACACTGAGGGGTAAGAGGGAAAAGGAAGATAAACCCTGAATGTGAAAGCCCTGGAAAGGAAGACCATGGTAATCTCGTTTTTCCAGATTGGTACATGCAAGGATCTTTGATGTTATGGAGGAATCTTCATGTTTATGGAAAAGTACAAGCTGGAGATTCCAAAATTCTCTGTATGCTCCAAAAGCCTCCTCTGGAATAAATGCAATTCACGTTTTCTTGGCAAAGACGAGAAGCCGTTAAATTTAGGGAACCAAGAGGTTCCTGAAATGCCCTGGACAAGATCTCCAGTCACATAAGAAACTTTTAAATTTCACTTTTCTGTGCCTTAGAAAATAAATACTCAGCCTTTGACCAGGGTATCTTTTTTTTTTTTTCCAATTCATTTTGTTTTATTCTTCTTTTTGCTTTAGCTATTCTTTGCCTTTCCCTATTCATTTTTTTTTGCTTTATTCACTTTTTTTTTTAATTTTGGGGATTCATTGAGGGTACAAGAAACCAGGTTACACTGGTTTATCTTTCCTTAAGGGATGTCTGCACAGCAAATTTAATTGTACAAAGAAAAGGCTAATTCTTATATTTACTGGACCTAGTGTGCCTCCTAATAACATTTTACATACAACAGACAGGAAATCTTACTGCTTCATAGATGGAGATGAAGCTGTCCTGACCTTCTAGTCACCGCCACTCTCTTAAGACAGTGTCAGGCATCCCTGGTCTTGGGATGCGGTAAGACTCAAATAGGGAACCAAATGCTGAGGGCTGCAAGGGAGCAGCCTCGGTTAAGACAAAATGTTCCTAAATTACCTACTTTTGGCTGACAGATGCTCCCAGCTGGCTGATGTGCAAGTCTGTAGCTCACAAAGTAGGCTGGAAAGATGCTTTGGCTTGCCAAAACCAAAGCATGTAGGAAGCTAGCAGACGGAACTAAGAGATTTGATGCATTTTGTTGATGGCTTTTAATCTCCTGCCTGCTTTGGGACATCAAACTGGGCCCAGGAGGAATGGTGATTATTTTAGGGATGCTCATTGATCTGAATAGCGTCAGTCTGGGTTACAGAGGGAAAGTACTGTTGCCTTAACAGCATCCTCCCAGGCCACCCTCCCACGGAATCTGCCCTGGCTTTATCAAGTAGGCAACTGGTGCCTTTAGACCAGGGTTTTTCAAAATGTGGTCCTGAGAACAGTAGCATCAGCATTACCTGGGTACTTGGTAGAGATTGTAAATTCTGGGGCTTTACCCCAGACTTACTGAATCAGAATCTCTAGACATGGGCTAGCAAGCCCTCTAGGAAATTCTGCTATACACTATGGTTTGAGAACCACTGCTTTAGACCAAGCCCCTCTGGTGACCACAGTTATTAGAAACCAGCAGAATATAGTCCTATACACAGAGTTGGGGAAAGAGGAAGGGGAGAGGAGAGCCGGAGAGGAGGAGAGGCCTGATGGAGCTCTCCATAGCCGTCTGTATACTAAAACTCAGGTGCTTTCCTATCTGTAGCCCAGATGAAGGACGGAGGTAAGACTTTCCAGGGGAAAAGGGATGCAAGGAGAGAACACAGTCAAGCTCCTTCTTAGGATTTGGTAGCTGTAGAAGGAAGTTGCCAAGGCAGGACAAACATGTAACAACGGGGTGTGGAGGTGAGCACGTGGCTGCCCACTGAGAGGAAGGAGCTGCTGCTTCTCTCTGAGAACGGGTCTGTTTTGTACACAAGGCTCCTCATCTGCACTTGAAACTTCTTCACTGTGCTACAGACTGGACAGAATGAAAATGGAAGTGGGCTTGAGGGAGGGAACAAGGGGACAGAGCATGTTGGAGTGGCCTGTTCCCAGGTCAGCAGGTCGACTGCCCCCCCTCTGAGGAGCCCTCAGAGTTGAGATTCCTTACAAGTCACCAGACCAAGCACAATGAATGGATGGTGTGTAACTTCATCATCATCATGGGCATCACCATCAGGCTGAGTTACCCAATGACCTCCTACACGCCGCGTACCATGCCAGCTGTGTCGGGTACATTATTTCTAGTCCTCCTGACAGTGCTGCCAACTTGATGTGTATAGACAAGGAAAACAGGCTCAGAGAGGCTGGCAGGGGGGGCCAGTCTTAGCTAAGAGCTGGCTGAAGCAGGATTTTCTGCCTTGTCTCACTGTCCCTTAATTGTCACTTGACCACATTCCTTTATCAACATTCCTGCCTGGTGATTCCCACCCAGTACTTCTGGGAACACCTCATCTTTGTGTTGCTAGAATGTTCTTTCTTTTACCGATGCCAAAACTGGTCTAGAAGTTGGCCCTACTTCTATCCCTGGGACTCCACAGGACCTGTGTAACCCCTTTCACACTGATAGCTCTTTGAGTATCCAGAGTCCCAGAACGCTTTACTCCCTCAGGCTAAAAAGCCTGCGTTCTTTTTACCAATACTTATTTCTATTATAGAAAGGCAGTGAGGTGCTCATTGCAAAGATGTGAAGATTAATGTTCTTAAACAAATATCCACATCTCAGAGAATGTTGGGATGTTATTCTTTTTCTTTCCTTCCTTCTTTTTTTTTTTTTTTGAGACAGAATTTCACTTTGTCACGCTTGGTAGAGTGGTGTGGCATCATAGCTCACAGCAACCTCTGACGATTGGGTTCTAGAGATCCTCTTACCTCAGCCCCTCAAGTAGCTGGGAGGGACTATACGTACCAGCCACCATGCCTGGCTAGTTTTTTCTATTTTTAGTAGAGACAGGGTCTTGCTCTTGCTCAGGCTGGTCTCAAACTCCTATCCACCTGCCTTGGCCTCCCAGAGTGCTAGGATTATAGGTGGGAGCCACCGCACCTGGCTGGGGTGTTATTCTTTTTTTTCTTTTTTGAGACAGAGTCTCACTATGTTGCCCTTGGTAGAGTGCCATGGCATCACAGCTCACAGCAACCTCCAACTCTTGGGCTCAAATGATCCTCTTGTCTCAAGACTCCCGAGTAGCTGGGACTATGGGTGCCTGCCACAATGCCCAGCATTTTTGTTGCAGTTGTCATTGTTGTTTAGCTAGCCTGGCTGGGCTCGAACCTGCCAGCCTCGATGCATGTGGCTGGCTCCATAACCACTGAGCTAAATGCGCTGAGCCTGTTTTGTTATTCTTAAGTTTGCTAAATACTGAGCTGTTGTGTTTATGTGACTCAAGGCACAAACAGACCTAAATCAAAATCCCCATCCTATCTCAACTATGTGGGGAGCTGCTCAGAGAGCCAAAAATGTCATAGAGTACTCGAGACCCCAAGCTGAAGGGGACCCCTCTTCTGATGTTTCCAAAACAAGCTCTCTCCAGGAGATGAAATGAGTCGGGCCATCAACTGGGCTGCATCTTCAGAAATGCCAGCCAAGGTCCCATAGCCCTGGGCTCTGGATTGCAGCATTTGGGTGGCAAACTGAACTTCAGAACCATGCACCCATAGCCCAAAAACATCCCTGACCCCCTGGTATTACTGATTACGATGGAGCTTGTCAGCTGCACTCACAGGATGTGGGAATCTTACCCCGCAGCTCCCTGGTCAGGGACCTTGAGGAAATCCAGGCTCTCCAGTGTCTGTGACACTCGGTCCGAGCCAGTGGACTGTTGTCGTGGCAAGGGTGGGCGAACCATGGAGGTGTACAGGCTTCTCTGGTTGGACCTCTGGTTTCCAGGAGCATGAGGCTGTGGCACAAACTGGTTTTTGATCACTCCATTCTGATGGTATCCTAGAGAAGAAAAGAAAAGACAACAAAGCTTAAAATTTTGATCCTTTCCAAAAGCCTCTCCTGGTTTCTTCCATCTCTTAGGCAAGGGCAAGTTACTTAACTTACCTGAGTCTCAGTTTCCCCATATGGAAAAAATGCAGGGCATTACTGCTAATATACTGTGAGGGTCTGCACAGTATATTATGTGTGGGATCTGTACCCCACCCCCAGCTTTAGCGAGGTACAAGTGACAAATAAAATTGTCTACATTTAGGGTGTACAATGAACAGAGCTAACACAAGGTAAGCCACACAGAAAGGGCCCAGACATAGCTTGTGCTCACTGCATTTGACACTAGAATTCCCAGATGTTCAGGGTTTCAAAGCCCACAGTCAAGGGAAGGTAAGCTTGTACCTACTCGGCAGACATATTCTGGGGTCTAAGAAAAGTTATGAGGGCTGGAAGGCAGCTGTTTAAACAGCTGGACATCCATTTTCAAGGGGTCAGTCTGGGTGCCGTTGGTAGGAGCTTGCTGGGTGGGGTGGAGGGAGTGCACCACCCAGGCGAGGGAAATGTGGCCCCCCAGCTGAATCAATCAGGTACAGCAAGCTCTCTTGGCCAAATGGCAATTTCTAGTCAAGACCACATTAGCTGGTGAGTAATGGACAATGGTGATGGGCTCCAAAACATGGGTCTTGGCTGAAAGGGGCATTAATTATCATCGCAGGCTCTGCACGAAGAGGCTGTTATCTCTTCTTCCACTGACAGATCTGGGCAGAGTGGACAAGAAGAACGAGTCTCTCCAAGGCCCACTCTGGTGAGCTGCACCAATAAACCTCTCCAACCACATTAGAACTCACTGATCCTGGGGGATGACCCTTAGTTTCTAAGAGGAGCCAGACTCCACCAGAGGTTTAGTTCTGGCTCTCCCACTAATAGCTGCCTTGACCTTGAGCAAGATATTTGATTTTCTAGTGTCTATTTTTTCATAAACGAATAAGGAGCCCACTTCTATCTTTTTTCCTCTCCAATAATAATAGGTGGAGTTGGCTTGGCACCCGTAGCGCACCCGTAGCACAGTGGTTCTGGCGCTGGCCACATGCACCGAGGTTAGTGGGTTCGAACCCAGCCTGTGCCAGCTAAAACAACAATGAGAATTGCAACAAAAAAATAGCCGGGAGTTGTGGTAGGTGCCTGTAGTCCCAGCTACTTGGGAGGTTGAGGCAGGAGAATCACTTACACCCAAGAGTTTAAGGTTGCTGTGAGCTGTGATGCCCTGGCACTCTACCCAGGGTGATAGCTTGAGACTGTCTCAAAAACAAAAAAAATAAAAATAATAATAGGTGGAGTTTCTACTTTGAACCACAATTCAAAGGGGTGGAGCTTTCAAGAGGGTGGCTTCTCATCCAGCAATTTCCTCCCACGAGCCACTCAGGCCACATCACATCTAGACATTTAGGGCAGACAGCCTGGCTCATCATCTGACCCGGTTTTCCCTGGTGAGTGGGATTGTATGGGCTCCCCACAGTGTCTGGGCCAGGGAAGGGGAGTGAGACTCTATCCACAGCCCAGGGAACCAATGAAAGCAGGAAGCATCTCAGAGCAGAACATGCCCTGGGGCAGTGATACTCAAAGTGGGGTCCCTGGATAGGCCATGCCACATGCTGTCAGAGACTCAGTAGCCTAAGATGAGTTCAGAATTAAGAGTGAGCATTTAGAAGTGTTCACGGCAGTTTAACAGATATTTCACGTCTGTTCAATCTAACACCAAGACATTCTGGCTGATATTTTGTATGCTTTAAATATTCCACTTTTCTACTAAGTCATTTTTATTATATTTTACAAAAGCATGGCTTGTAATAAGACTGGGAATTAAAAAAAAACTCTAAAAACAAAAATCCCTGGTCTTTCAGCACAGATAGTTTGATAAGTGCTGGTCTAATTAGTGGATCCCAATCCAATTGCCTCATTTGACTGATGGGGAAACTATTAGACAGCTTGGGAGCCACGCTCAAGGTCAGATACCTTGTGGCCTGATTTCAGCTGAGGATACTTTGGCCAACCTAGCCGGGCCCAATGAGCTTTCCAGGTGGTCCTGGCCAAAATTCCACACTGGGGGCCAGCACATAAGCAGTAATATAATACTACAATGCTTTTCTGAGGTTCCTTTGTACTTGGACTTTCTTCAGGAATAAAGAAAGAGGGGAGGGGCGGTGCCTGTGGCTCAAAGGAGTAGGGTGCCGGCCCCATATGCCAGAGGTGGAGGGTTCAAACCCAGCCCTGGCCAAAAACTGTAAAAAAAAAAAAAAGAAAGAGGGAAGGAGAGACAGCTAAGCCAAGGTAGGATGGGGACTCTAAAAGGAGTGAAAATTTGTTTCTCATTGCTAAGGTACCAGTGTTCATATTTCAGCATACAACTGTGGAATCCCAAAGCAGGAGACTAAAGAAATAATTTTTTTTTTTGAGACTGAGTTTTACTATGTTGCCCTCTGTAGAGTACTGTAGCATCACAGCTCACAGCAACCTTTAAACTCTAAGGCTTAAGCGATTCTCTTGCCTCAGCCTCCCAAGGAGCTGGGACTACAGGTGCCTACCACAATGCCAGGCTATTTTTTGCTGCAGTTGTCTTTGTTGTTTAGCAGGCCCAGGCTGGGCTCAAACCTGCCAGCCTTGGTGTGTGTGGCCGGCACCCTACTCACTGAGCTATGGGCGCTGAGCCTAAAGAAATGCTTTTTATTCTTCTTTATCTTGGACAATAGTACAAAAAGATTCTCTTGTCTGGGGTGATCTGAGTCAAGCAACTTGAGTCAAAAATGACCCTTTCACATCTAGAATCTTAAACTGATTAATATCAAACATTCTGGGAGGAATTTTTTACTTCACTGAATTTTGTGAGTGAGGAGAAAATATTTTGTGGATTTTGAAAGTGCTCTTCAACCACCAGATTTATAGGGGCAAAAGGCTTCAATTCATGTGTAGAGTGTATTGAGCTGCAAGTGATATTTTGAAATATAAGGGTAATATTTATAAGAATTTTGTGATTCTGCCAGGCACAGTGGCTCAAGCCTGTAATACTAGCACTCTGGGAGGCTGAGGTGGGTACATTGCTTGAGATCAGGAGTTTGAGACCAGCCTGAGCAAAAGCGAGACCCTGTCTCTAAAAACAGCTGGGCCTTGTGGCAGGATCCTAGCCCCCTAGCCCTCCAGGAGGCTGAGACAAGAGGATCACTTAAGCCCAAGAATTTGAGGTTGCTATGAGCTATGACACCATGGCACTCTAGCCTGGGCAACAGAGTAAGGCTCTCATTTAAAAAAAAAAGAATTTTATGATTCTCTGGGATTTGCTATATTTTTTGGAGCAGATCTCTTAGATCCCACCTAAGAATGAATTTTTTTCTATTCGCTCATTAAGCTATGAAGTAGTTGCAAAATACTGTACAGTAGCCCCCTGTCCATAGTGTCTACGATTCCAGTTACCTGTGGTCAACTGCAGTCCAAAAGTATTAAGTGGAAAATTCCAGAAACAAACAATTTCCTACGACTTAAATTGTGTGCTATCCAGCTCTGTCCCAGCCAGGACATGAATCACTCCTTTGTCCGGCATATTCCTGTGCAGACACTCCCCTCCCATTAGTCACTCTGTAGGCAGCAGGGTCATCAAATCCACTGTCATGGTATCACAGTATTCATGTTCAAGTCATCCTCATTTTACTGCATAATGGCTCCAAAGTATGAGAGCAGTGATGCTGGCAATTTGGATATGCAAAAGAAAAGCTGGCAAGTGCTTCCTTTAAGTGAAAAAGTAAAAGTTCTCTACGTAATAAGGAAAGAACAAAATTGTATGCTGAGTAATGTCAGGTGCAGTGGCTCACACCTGTAATCCTACCACTCTGGGAGGCCAAGACAGGTGGATTGCTTGAGCTCAGGAGTTCAAGACCAGCCTGAGCAAGAGTGAGACCCCTATCTCTACTAAAAATAGAAAAACTAGCTGGCGTTGTGGTAGAGCCTGGAGTCTCAGCTACTTGAGAGGCTGAGACAAGAGGATCTCTTGAGCCCAGTAGTTTGACATTGCTGTGAGCGTTGACTCAACAAAGTGAGACTCTGTCTTAAAAAAAAAAAAAAAAAAAAAAATCATATGCTGAGGTGACTAAACTCTACAGTGAGGATGAGTTATCTATTTGTAAAATTGTGAAGAAGGAAAAAGAAATTTCTGCTAGTTTTGCTATAGTCTCTGAAACTGCAAGAGTACATATAGGGTTGGCTATTCTCTGCAGTTTTTGGCATCCACTGGGGGTCTTACAACATATCCCCAGAGGACAAGGAGGGACCACCATGGTGTATTTGGTGGGAGCCGGGTAGTTGGGGTGAGGTACTTGCACTCCTATTTCCAGAAAGGCAGCATCCTACATCTGAAAAGCTGACAACATTTGGTTGTCAAAGAAAAGGCACCCCCTTCTCTGTTACTGACGGGTGGAAAGCCTGCAGTGAAGTCCAGATTGTTAACTTAAACAGGTCTGTTGTTGCAACAACTATTAGTTTTCTGAGTTTTGGTGTCACAAGTAGGACCATTGTGTGGACCGAAGTACATCTGGCCCTGAAGTGGCCCATGGCTAATTGAGCTGTGTTCACTGATGAGTGATGGGTTTCTTCACAAACATATTTTATCAGTTAGGGTGTAGATTGAGTGGTCCCAGACTGTGGTGGACACTTGGCTTACCTGGGGGAGGAGGGGCAGCTCTCAGTGGGTAGTTGGCATTTTGAGTCCCACTGAAATACCCTCTGTTTTGGGAGGCGTTCCTTCTGGTAGGGCCTGAAATAAGCAGATGAAGATAAATTAAATACCACTTAATTTCTGGCTTTATGGCTCCTGATGGTTCTCTGCAGATGGAGAAGTCTGGAGTCCAGGTCCCAGGTTGATTGCTGGAGACTGGCTGTAATGAAGGGATGGTACCATGATGGTGGGTATTCTCTGCTGGGCGTGGGGGAGGAGCTGAAGGATATGTTTACACAGGTGGCTTTTCCAAAAAGTCTCGATAATCTTACAAAAGTGTTTCTATTTTTGTAGACTTTGAAAAGAGACAGATGGAATATTTCAATGTTTCTACTTATGTTCTAAACACTGCAAAGCAGCTGAGCAGGGGAACGTTGAGCAGAAGAACACTGTGCACCATCGGGCACCAGCACAAAGCGTGTCCCAGCACTGCCTGCATCTCTGCTGTGTTAAGAGCCTTTGGAGCAGGTTGTGGTCTGCAGTCTTCCAATTAAACACAGAAACACAATTGGGAGAAGCAAGCTTATACCTGGGACACAGACAGGAAGGGATTAGAAAGAAGCAGGTGACAAATGGAACGTCACTGTGGGTCAGAGTTAGGTCTGGACAGCAAGGCCGTGGGTGGCCAGATGAGATCTCTGCGGTGACATTTGTGTTGGGAAGGAAAACAATAAATATGGTCTCAACTGGGCCAGGGAGGAGGAAGGGTTAACTAGCTGGAAGAGGGGTGCGGAGGGGATTTCCTGCTAAGAGAGGACAAGTGCAAGGCACGTGTGGGCACAGCAAAGGGGCTGCAGGTCCAGATCCTGGGTGCTGTGCAAACCCACCAGGTCGGCCCTGGGCAGTGAGAAGTGACCTGGTAGGGGCTTCACTACCCAGCCCTCCTTATCCCAAAAAAGACCTCCTCACACAGCCTATTGGCAATGCTCCCCCGGGGACCTGTAGCAACTATTCACACACTCCCCGCTGGTTTTTCTGGTCTGTCCAGGTCTGTGCGAGGGTCTAAGCCTGGTGGGCTGCTAGGCCTCTGCTCTCTATTGGGGTCTGGCCAATGGGAGGCACTGGTAGGCAACTAGAGTGCCAGAAAAGAGAGAGGTGGGGGTGAGTCTGCCTGTCTGTGCCCGCAGTTCTTCCCTCCCTCTGTTGCTCCAGCCTGAAAGGCAATACTGGTTTCCTGCTGTTCCTTTCCCAGGGTCCCCACATTCCCCCTTGCCCACATCCCTTTACTTAAACGTCCCTTCAAAATTCTCTCTATGGCTGGGCACGGTGGCTCATGCCTCTACTCCTAGCAACTTGGGATGCTGAGGAGGGAGGAGCCCTTGAGCTCAGGCATTCAAGACCAGCCTGAGTAAGAGCAAGAGACTCTGTCTCTATTAAAAATAGAAAAATTAGGCAGCACCTGTAGCTCAAGCAGCTAAGGTGCCAGCCACATACACTGGAGCTGGTGGGTTCAAATCTAGCCTGGACCACCAAACAATGGTGACAACTACAACCAAAAAAAAAAAAGCTGGGCGTTGTGGTGGGCGCCTGTAATCCCAGCTTGGGAGGCTGAGGCAAGAGAATCACTTAAGCCCAAGAGTTGGAGGTTTCTGTGAGCTGTGATGCCACAGCAGGGTGAAGCTTGAGACCTTGTCCCATAAAAAAAAAAAAGGAATAGAAAAATTAGCTGTGCGTGGTGGTGGGCACCTGTAGTCCCAGCTACTCAGGATGCTGAGGCAGGGGGAGTGCTTCAGGCCAACAGTTGGCATCTGCAGTGATGTATGACGCTGCCACTGCACTCCAGCCTGGATGGACAACAGAGCCTGTCCAAAAAAAAAATCCCACTGAAATGTGCTTTCTGTTTTCTGCAAGTGAGTACCAACTCACGTGCAGACACACCAACACCTTCTGAGTGGCTACACGAACATAAAGGTGTGATAGCATTTCTGAGTATTGTATTACTGTTCGGGAACATGCCGCCCTGTACCTCTGTGGATGGATTTGAGAAAGACCTCTTCTATGTGTGGCTTACTCTTCATTCATCATATACATGGGCTAAATTTTAGAGACTTACCTACATTATGTGAATACTTAGCACATACACTGTAAGTATATAAGTATCAATTATAAACAGAAAAAGAATACAAGACCAGGGATGGAGTCAGACTGCGGTTTGGGGCACACTGTATGCACTGGGGGTGTGTGTTGTCTAACAAAGCTCTTTAAAGGGAAGGCAGAGGTCTCAGATTTGATTCACAGTGACAGAGTGAAACCATGCAGAGAGTTGGCAAATGTGGTCAGTGAAACTGGCATAGAGGATAATGTTTATACTATGGGCAAGATCCGACTAGAAAGGGCTAGAAAAATTGAAACCAACAACTTTGATTTGTTTTAAACACAATTAATGTTGTAATGCCAAGTGTCCTGGACATAAGCACTAAATCATTCAGAAAGTTTTAACCTGTACATTTTCCTTGATGTTGCTTTAGTTGGAAGGTTCCATTCCCAAGCCCCAGAGTACAGCCATGTACTGATTTTCAGCCCCCAGATCTGTGCACAAGTTCTCAGCGCTCAGGCAGAAGGGTGGTGTGGGGCGGTAGCTCTGCCAGTGGCCCAGGGAACACTTACGGGAGTTCTTGGGCAGCCCGGGTCCGATGCTGACCTGCAGCACTTTGTTACTGGGCTTGAGGATAGCCTGGTCCCCAAAGCCTTGGTGGAATTGCACTTGCCGGGAACCCCCTGCACTCCAGGGACCCCAGTTTTCCTTTTTCAACTTCAGCTCCAGCCTGCAAAAAGCACGTTTGTTGGAATTAACAAGTGGAACAAACCAGAGAGAAAGTGGTGCTCACAGACCTGACTATGGGGCCATGCTGCATCAAAGCACGTGAACAATTGAGGCAAGGCCACATAATCTAGGCCGGGTGCAGGGCCTGAGGGGGGCACAGTGTCCAGGAGGGCACTGCTGCTGGGGGAACACCCTGAGAAACCAGGGAGGGAAGTGCCCCACTAATATGCTGATATCACTCTGTCGGGTGGCTTCTGCCCCAGGGGCAGAGGAAAGGGGCCAGCGCAGGCCACACCTGTGGTGCTGTGTCACTTGCTTCCAGCTGTGTCCCCTGGTTCTGCATCTGTGGAGGACTGGGAGATGTCAGATGCAAGGAAGCCGAGACCCCTTAGCACAGAACGTGGTGGTTCAGAATTAAGTTCCATTCTTCCACCATCACGCTCCACCCAGGTTCAGAAAGAGACCAAAGCTAGTAACCAAAATGCAAACCCAAGGCAGAGTGACCCACACTCCCCAGCCTACGTGGCTGCACCGTGCTCTCCGGATTCTGCTTTTAGAACTTCTGTTTTCTCATGTTGTAAGAGAGGAAAATTACAATTCTAAAGGGCTTCCTATGGTAAGTTTCCCTCATCCCGGCATTAAGCCTTTTATCTTGGCCTCATTCTTGTGAGTACGGAGCAATGCAGGGTAGTGCCATTTCACAGATGGGGGACTTAAGACGAAAAGCTAAATAACGTTCACTCAGCAAATAGGAGATTGGAAGCTCAACAGTCTGCCAGTATCTGGTCCGTCAGACTGCGTTGCCAAAACAAATGAAGGTGAGCCAAGACACAAGACACCGCCACACACAGCCCTTGGGTCCCCGGTGCTCCACCGGTAGGTTTTATTATGCTTCGATTTGGGGAATTCAAGCTCCTGCTTCTATCACTTTCATCTGCTTCCAGCTCGACTCTGCTCTTGTCTGTTCCACTATATAAAATACTCTTTTATTGGTGAGACATAATAATCTGTTTCCCGGCCTCATTTTGGTGATTCTTATCCAAATGATAAAATAGACGACATTCATTCTACAAAGTCATTATTTCACCAAACCACAAAAGGGACCTTTCAAAGTCTGTGAAGACCCTCTAGAGTGTCTTCTGTTTTCCTTCCCAGGAGCCCACTGGGGAAACTGAGGCACCCAGGGCTGCAGCCTGTCAGACCCCCCTCCCCACCCCATGCAGGCCTGACCCCTAGGGGTGAGATCAAGGCTCCTTTTAGTTTTATGCAGAAGTTTGGGTCCCAGATCCAAACTTACGTATTGCTGAATTTCAGAGGTAGTTGCTTCTGGGTTTTTTCCTCATAACGCTTTGCTAAGAGGCTTAAGAATTCAGTTTTGAAGACCGATTCCAACAAACTGTCATATTCTTGCTCATGGAGAATAAAAATGTCATCCTGCATGGCACTGAAAAGAGATTGGACAAACTCAAGTCGCACTTTGTTTATTCTATTTTTTTCACTCATTTTTTTTTTTATCCTGCAAGATGGTGCTAGGCTCCTATAATCTTTCTAACACAAAACACAACAGGACTGAGTTACATAACGAGACAGCTAAAATCTGCTTTTGAAGGCAGCTTTTATAGCCCACCAAACGCATCATCAAAATACTTCCACATAAACCGTAAAATCAAGACTATAAGCACAATTTAGGCCATGACTTTAAAAAAATTCATTTTCAAATTCAACTTCTATGGTTTTTAAGATCATAAAAACCAAGACTGTTATGAATAGAACGTGGCTAAAAAAGAATAATTCCACGCTGAGTTCCAAGTTAGTTGAATTTATGATATGGTTGTAGCTATTGGAAGAAATCTGAACTTGAAGGATTGTAAGCTGTGTGATCAAGCCAACATCCTGGACCGCATATGCACTTATTAAGACCTTTCTGGCAAATGCTGCTCTGCTCATGCTGTGTTCCAGGTGCTGCTGGAACGTACAGACACATCAAAGCACAGAGATGCACCAGCCAGGTGCACAAACCGCGAGCAAGCCCAAACCGTCACCTTTACGCTAATGAATTTTGTCGGATCAGGAAAGAACACACCTGTGCAGAACCTGCATGTCTGGGCAGGGTGGGACCATGGATCATGCCTGCAGGGGAGAGGATATTAGGAGAGACAGAGAGGATGGGGAGAGAGGAGATGAGGCAGGGCCCGTCCTCAGGAAGTGCTTAGTGGTAGGGGGAGGTCAATTTGGCAAGGTTTATAGCCACACCTGGCTGGACTTTGTGAAAAGAGACAAGACATACTTAACAGAGAAGCTATCATCCCTCACTGTTAGCTGTATCACTCTGTGGAATGAGGCTACCTCCCCCAAAGCTCCATAACATACAAGTTTACAAGGATCTCCAAGTACCCAATAACCAAGATGATCCTTTTATAAACCAGTGGTTTTCATCCAGTGTGCCATGAGAGGAACTTAGGTGTGCTGTGAAAAATTTTGAAGATCATTAATTAAATTATTTTTGAAAGAAGTTCACATTAAGTATATTCTCCTTTTTTTACTCTCTTTTTTGATCGAAATCATTTTTGCCATGGAAGTTTAACTATAGGGTCAAGTGTGCCGTGAGGTAAAAGGGTTGAGAAACACTGCTTTATTTATTTATTTTTCTTTTTTATTGAATGGTAACTATGTACATTAATGCACTTCTGGGGTACAGTGTGGTGTTTTCACACACAATCCGAAACATTTCCATCAAACTGGTTAACATAGCCTTCATGTTATTTTCTTAGTTATTATTTTAAAACGTTCACATTCTACTCTTAGAAAGATTCACTTGTACCCTTGTAAGATAAACCTCAGAAATGATCCCTCCAATACCCTTCCCTCCACCCATTCCTCCCTCCCCCCTCCCCGTATTCTTAGGCTATTATTAGGTTATAGCTTTCATATAAAAGGTATAAATTAATTTCATAATAGGGGTGTGTACATTGGATACTTTTTCTTCCATTCTTGTGATACTTTGCTAAGAACATTTTCCAGCTCCATCCACGTGAACATGAAGGATGTAAAGTCTCCATCTTTCCTTATAGCTGCATAGTATTCCATGGTGTACACATACCACAGTTTGTTGATCCATTCGTGGATCGATGGGCACTTAGGCTTCTTCCATGACCTGGCAATTATGAATTGGGCTGCAATAAACATTCTGATACAAATATCTTTGTTGTAGTGCGATTTTTGGTCATCTGGGAATATACCTAATAAAGGAATTGCAGGGTCAAACGGCAGGTCTATTTTTAGTTCTCTAAATGTTCTCCAAATGTCTTTCCAAAAGGAATGTATTAGTTTACATTCCCACCAGCAGTGTAAGAGTGTTCCCTTTTCTCCACATCCACGCCAGCATCTCTGGTTTTGGGATTCTGTGATATGGGCTAATCTCACTGGAGTTAGATAATATCTCAAAGTAGTTTTGATTTGCATTTCTCTGATGATTAAGGATGGTGGGCTTGGCACCTGTGGCTCAAGTGGCTAAGGCACCAGCCACATACACCTAAGGTGGTGGGTTCGAATCCAGCCTGGCCCGCCAAACAACGATGGCTGCAACA
>CAUYQV010028209.1:0-16718 GCA_963574575.1 Galagoides demidoff | reverse complement strand
TACCTACGTCAGACAAAATAGAGTTTAATTCAAAACTAATACCAGACAAAGAAAGCCATCACATAGTGATAATTTCTCAAAGGAATATAAACACCCAATGATGGAGCCTCTAAATAGATAAAGCAAATATTAAAAGAAATGAAAGAAAAATATAGATATCAATACAATGATAGTAGAGGATTTCAAAACCCCACTTTCAACAAGGGATAGATCACATAGAGAAAAAGTTAATAAGGAAACAGTGCATTTGCTAGGCATTATAGAAAAGACATCTTACAGACATATGCAGAGCACTATATCCAACAGCAGAAGAATACACATTCTCCTTCTTTCTAAATTTACAAGATTATTCTAGCAAACAGGAGAAAAAAAATTTCAACTATTTATCTATGCATGTGCACACTCATGCGTGTGTGTGTGTGTGTGTGTGTGTGTGTGGAGAGAGAGAGAGAGAGAGAAATAGAAAGAGACAGCGCTAAAAAACTCAACAGTAAGAAAACAAATAACCCAGGTTAAAGGTGGAGAAAAGACCTGCATAGATATTTTTTCCAAATAAGTCATACAAATGACCAACACTGATGTAAAAAGTGCTCCGCATCACTAATCATCAGGGAAGTTCAGATCAAAACCACGAGACATCTTAAACATATGAAGGTCATTTAAAAGAGAGAGAAAACAAGCATTGGAGAGTATGTGGAAAAGGGGGCAATCTGATATGCTATTGATGGCAATGTGAAGTAGTATAGTCATGGTGGAAAACAGTGGACGGTTTTACAAAAAAATGAAAAAGCCATTGATTCCAGTATCCCAGGAAAAGGAAATCAGAATTTCAAAGGGACATATGACTCCAATGATATTGAATCATTATTCACAACAGCCAATATAAGATAGGGAATCAAGCTGAGTGTCCATGAATACATGAATGAAGGAAATGTGATGTGTGTGTGTGCTTGCATGTGTGTGTGTGTGTGTGTGTGAATATACACATATACATATATATAACGTTCAGCCTTAACAAATAAGGAAATCCTGCCATTTTCAAAAACATGGCTGAACTTGAGAGGGCATTATGCTCTGTGAAATAACCCAGATTCACAAATAATGCATGATCTCGCTTATGTGTGAAATGCAAAAACGTTGCACTCAGAAGCACAGAGCAGAATGGTGGCTGTCAGGGGATGGGGAATGGAGGAAAGGAGGAGGGACTTCTCAAAAGATGCTAAGTTTCAGTCCAGTGCATGAATAAATCTAGAGATAGAATGCTCAGAATGGTTCACAACACTGTATTGTATTCTTGGGATTTTCTAGGAGAATCGATCTTAAATGCTCTCAACAACACCTAATCAAAAAAACCCAAAAGGTAACCAGGTGAGATGATAGATATATTATTTAACTTGACTGAGATAATCATTTCACAGTGTATACATGTATCAAAATTAACTCCTTTTTAAAATGTAAAGAGATGTATATCATTTCACAGTGTATACATATATCAAACATCATGGTACACACCTATAATATTTCCTTTTTTTTTTTTTTTAGTTTTTGGCCCGGGGCTGGGTTTAAAACCTCCACCTCCGCTATATGGGGCTGGCCCCCTACTCATTTGAGCCACAGGCACTGCCCATATATACATTTTTTATTTGCCAATTATTTATCAATAAAGCTGAATAAAATAATTGGACGACATCTCTCCATTTAATTTTATATGCATGCTCTGCATGTGTGACAAGTAGGAACCACAGGTCCTGATAGGGAGAGCCTCTTTGTTCTCCTGTTTTCCCAGTGACTTGTCCTACGATGCTATCTGTCCTATTCGGGTATGCCTAATCAGAAGGACTTTGATTTGGGTGATTCAGACACAATTTTGTAAACCTAAGAAAGCAAGATTGATTTATTTGGAATGGGCCCAGGGAAAAAACACAGTCTTTCTAAAAGCCTTCCCTGACTTGACTGCTATAACCACCTGGCTACAAGGAGAAGTATAGAAAATTACGAGCTTTCCACTTGGCAAAGTTATCACTTGGAAGCTGACTGCTGAAGTAGAGAGAAGGCCTGCCCCTGGCAGCCTGGTTAAACAAGCAGTGAGCATCACTTCACTTCAGGAAATCACATAGAAACTTGAGAGAAGGGAGACGTGCCTTGATCCTCATCCCTGCTCGTAAGCTAGCCACTAGAACACAGGCAAACTGGGAATCAATGGGGCAACCCGGGGCCACGTAAATAATCAAACTTAGAATTATCAAGCAGCATTTATTCCGTTTCCATTTGTCCTCTTCAAGTTGCACATTTAGACTTAACATTAAATCAGACTCTGCTAGCAGAAACTATGTCATTTTATAAAAAGGCACATATGGCAAGAAGGTAAGATCACCATTTTAAGTTTAAAAAAAATCTAGGTTCTAACTTTTATCAACTATCTTTCATTACTTCAATCAGGAGGAATTTACTTAATTCCATCAATCCTCACTTTTCTTGTCTGATATAGAAGAATAATGCCAATACTAGAAATCTGCCTTGGAAAGGTGTCTCTCTCAATCACAGGACAACTACTGGATGTTCTCTGAATGGCAACTCCTCTTACTATGTCTACCTGTGTTTCCTGTAATTGTTTAACATTGAAGCTCTGCTCTTGGCATTCCATAAGTCATGAACCCTACAGGAAACATGCATTACCTTGCTGGGGATGCCATAGCCTAACTCCTCTCAGCATGGCCACATAGAACAGAAAGTGATTTTCTACATTTCTAGAGCCTAAAAGTCCAGAATCAAGGTGCTGGCAGGGGCAGGCTTAATTTCTCCTGAGGCTTCTCTCCTTGTCTTGCTGGTGACTGCTTCTCGCTGCATCCCCACAAGGCCTTTTGTCTGTGTGTACACATCCCTACAGTCTCTTCCTCTTATGCCTCTCATGTGGACACCAGTTATGTTGAATTATAGTCCTACTCTACAACCTCATTTAACTGTAATTACATTGTGAAAGCCTTGTGTCTAAATATGGTCATACTAGGGGTTAAAGCTTCAACATATGACTCTTTAGTCTGTAACACCTCTTGGCCAAAATTGAGCATGTCAGTGTAGAGGGTCAACTTTGACTTTTAGAAATTCTTCTGGGCCACACCTGTGGCTCAAAGGAGTAGTGTGCCAGCCCCATATGCCGGAGGTGGCAGGTTCAAACCCAGCCCCAGCCAAAAACTGAAAAAAAAAAAAAAGCAATTCTACATGTTTCTGAAGAACATCTGATCTTTCCACAGAGCTTATTTCCAGCTCTATTTTATTTTCCAAAGCCCTCTTTCCAAGATTTTTTGTTCATAGGCCCTTAGTCTGTGTACTCTTAAAAAAATTTAGATGATTGATTGGAAGTGGTGGGTTAAAAACTATTCCCCATGTCCAAGGCAATGAAATGCCATTCGGAAGCTATTATTGATACTGTCTTCTTTAACAAATGTACAGGTTATTTTTACTTTCTCAGGGAATTTTTGATGAACATGAAATATTCATAGAGGACAGATAATATTGAAATGACATCATTAAATAATTAAAAATGCAAGACCTCCACTGGGAATTACTACATTAAGGCTGCGAACACAGTCTCATTATCTGCTCTAAATTTCTGAGATTGTGGAATAAAAAGAACTTCTGAATAATTTCTCTATGCTATTATTAAGGGAGTGGAAATCTACCTTTAGAGAGTTAAACCTCACATTAGACTTTCAGCGAAATGATTATTAAAATATTCAAGAATAAATTTAGGAACTTATTTAAACATCAAGTGCAATATGTAGGCAATGAAGAATATGCCAAGTGATGGCACTTCCAAATATTAGTGTCACTAAATGCACAAAAGAAAGTTGCTGGCATCCTAATTTCAGAATTTACTCTTAAGTATCAAACTTACCAAGTACATATTTTATTTGTTCTCATTTTTGGAAAAACTAGTGTAGAATTGGTTTATGACTAAATCTGCTTGTCTATAGCACAGAAATGGACAGAAAGATGAAAAAATAAGTTTTGAGTATTTGATTATCTACTTTATTTTTTTAATTAATTAATTTATTTTTTAGAAATGCGACTTTATTATACCAAACTTCCTCACAAGATAAATCATCTAATTTAGAATGTTGCTTTTTTTTTTTTGAGACAGAGTCTCAAGCTATTGCCCTGGATAGAGTGCCATGGTATCATAGCTCACAGCTACATCAAACTCTTGGGCTTAAGTGATTCTCTTGCCTCAGCCTCCCAAATAGCTGGGACTACAGGCACCCACCACAATGCCCGACTATTTTTTGGTTGTAGTTGTCATTGCTGTTTGGCTCAGGCTGGATTCAAACCCGCTAGCTCAGGTGTACGTGGCTGGCACCCTAGTCTCTTGAGCTACAGATTATTATCTACTTTATTATCTACTTTAATGTATCTATCTCATACACTCTACAGGTGTATGAGGTAGACAAAACTCTACGTTACAGCAGAAACTATAAAACTAAGAATGATTAAGTGAATTGACTAAGGTCATACAAATAGTAAACAGTAACAATGATTATCTAAATCCAAGCCCAATCATAAACTTTATTACTTTGTCTTAAAATAATGATGTCTTGATGTTTCGTGAGGGTTACTAAAACAATGAAAGTTAAGTTGCTCTGAAAGTTACACAAGGACTCATAAATGAGTTTAGTCTTATTGTTTACTATTCCCAAATTATTGCAGGACTTTGTCTAACCATTTAAGGTCTAGTCATATCTATTTGTTATTTATACACATTGTAAGCACAAATTATCAATTGAGTGTAAGTTTTCATTCTTTTGCAAGGTTATCACAAATGTTGGGAGAAGGGGGACAGGAATACAGAATAATTAACATGATGAGTGCAGTGAATTCTACTGGAAAAAAGTTTTATGTATATTTAGCAACAAGTGTAAGACTGTGAAGGATTACAGAAGCCGATTAAACAATATTTCATATATGTCTTCTTTTAAAATTTAAACCATAAATAAAACATTTTGAAATTATAAATACAAAATATTTATAAATAAAATTCTAATACAAAATGACAGCAACAGCGTCTACTTTGTGACAGGAAACACTCTATGTACAGTATATATGACCTTACATATATATGTGTGTGTATATACATATACATTTATGTGTGTAATATCTATACACACACACAAACATATACATACAACTATGAAGTAACAAAAAAATTCCCTACTCATTTTCTTAATTCCCAACAAATCACGCCTGCTACTTACATCTTGGGGATCTATGTGGTTTATTTCCACAATTCAAGTGCTTTCTTGGAATTTATCATTGTTTTGTACATCAACAAAATTCAGTACCTTGTGTCTCATCACTCTCGGAAATAATTCATTTTTGAGAACCTCATTTTTGAAATTTCAGCATCCCCTGAATGCTGTTACCCAATGTCATTTGAGCTTTTCTCCCATCTCTTTGAGACACTCTCTTCCCATTTTGCCACCATTTCTTTTTCATTTAACCCTAAGTGTAGACATACATCAGGAGCATGTTTTAACATAACATACATTAGTATTTCTTTAGGTCAAGTGAAAAATTTACAAGAAAAATGCAGACAATATGATGATATGCTACTTTATCAAATATTTATTGACTATCTACTCTTTGATAGTTACTATTTTAAATGATGGTAACATTTAAACGGCAACAAAATTGAACATAAGTTGATGTACTCATAAAATCTAGTTTCTTAGTGATGAGAAGAGGAAACAATCCCTTTAATCTGCAAGAATGATTTTTCTTGTAAAAAAGCAAAGCAGAAAACCTGGATATACTACTTACTAGGTATATATCCAAAGGAAAGGGAAATAGTATGTGAACAAGTTGGGTCTGCACATCCATGTTTATTGTGGCACTATTTCCAATAGCCAAGACACCATATCAACCCAAGTGTTCAATAATGGATGGATGGGTAAAAAATACATATATACACAATAGAATAGTATTCAAGCATAGAAAGGAATAAAATCCTGTCATTTGTGACAGTGTGGTTGGATCTGGTTTACGTAATGTTAAGTGAAATAAGTTTCATACAGACAAATACCACATGACCTCCCTCATATGTGGAATTGAAAAGAATTTTCAAAAGACTTGATAGCAGAGAAGCAGAGAGTAGAGCAGCAGTTACCAGGGGCGAGTTCAGAGAGAAATTAAGAGAGGATGGGAGAGTTTTAATTTGGTCTGATAGTATTTTATTGAGGGTTTTTGCATCTAGATTCATAAGGGATATTGGTAATTTTCTTTGGTTGTTATGTGCTCTCCTCAATCTGGTGTCAAGGTGATAATGGCTTCATAGGACAAGTTGGGGAGGATTCCCTCCCTCTTGATCATTGTTATGAATCGAACTGTGTTCCAGAAAAAAGATATGTCAAAGTCCTAGTCCCAATACCTATGAATATCATCTTATTTGGAAATAGGGTCTTTACGTATATAATCAAGTTAAAAGAAGATAATTAGAATGGGACATATCCAAAGTAACTAGTGTCCTTACAAAAATGGAATACTTGGATGTCGGGGGGTTTTGTACATGAACCCTGACCTGGTTTGAAAGCCAGTAGGAAAATGATACTGAAACTAAGCTGAATTTAAAATAAAGTCTGAAAGCTCCTGGAGAAGGCTTACATTAACTCAGGCTGAGCAAACCAGAAAAAATGCAGCTATTCTCTGTCCTCCTCAGAAGGCTTTTATTGATTTCTAGCAAAGGTGCTTATGCAGAAAGATAGGATTGAAAGAATCCCAAGTTCCCAAGAAGACTGGATAGAGAGAGACTAGATAAGTGGCAGGGGTAAACAGTCAATGGTGTATTTAAAAAAGGGGGGGAGAGAAGCTCATTCTATTCCTGCATGGGAAGTAAACCAAGTTTCCTGATCTATCTATTCAAAGAGTTTAATCCCTCCCATCTTGTTAACTCTTCAAGCATAGGCCTAGTCCAGCCTGTTCAGGCACCTCTGGCTTCTTTTCACCTTCTGTGGTTTTGACAAATCCCCAGGGATTGTCTGTCTACCTGGATACCCCAGAATTGAAGCAGGGCACCCCTTTGAGAAAACTATCTACCTCCCACACTTGGACACAGAGAAAAACATACAAAGGAAGACGATAAGGGGACACAGGAAGAAGGGGGTCATGTGATGACAGTCTGTAGAGTTTGAAGTTACCTACAAGCTAAGGAATGATGCTGCTCGAAGTTCGAAGAGATGAGAAAGGTTGGTTACTTATCTAGAAGCTTCAGAGGGAGTAGAGCCCTGTCAAGGCATTGATTTTGGATATCTACCGTCCAGAATTATGAAATGTAAATTTCTGTTAGTTGAAGGCATGAAATTTGTGATACTTGGCTACAGCAGTCCTAGGAAACTAATACAAACCTCTTGGTTTTATGCAGGTTAAGGAAATAGTTTTCCCTGGAGATTTTGTTGTTGTTTCCTCATGGGTTAAATAAATAAATAAGAATTAACAACCACCATTCGATGGCTCGAATTTCCAAAATCAATTTGCACAGAAGCATCACTTATGTTTCTGAAGAGTAACTTTCTTTATTAATTATGTCCTAGTGTCCAATAAAATGAATTTAAATTTCAATATAAGCATGCAAAATCTACCCTTTAGCATTTCTCAATATCCCTATGAAGTCACTACCTGCTATAACATATGTAATTCCTTAATCTGTGCCTCCAAAATTTATTGGTCACCTACTATGTGTTTAAAATTGGTAAGTGTTTTGATAGAAAGTACAGTTATTTAAAAAAATCTAGAAGTCTACTGATACAGACTTAATTCAGCATCTACTAAGTGTCAGGTACTGTTATAGGCACAGTATACAACAAATAGTGGTTATTGTGTTCTGTGAGCACCTTGTGTTTGTTATTACCATTATAAGCTTAAGAGTAGAGTTACAAAAAATGAGTTAAATGGTACAGGGGCATATATAATTAAAAGTTATATATATGTAGTTATATAAAAGTTACATATATAACTTTTAATTATATATATATATAATTGTCTTATATTTAATAATTGTGTTTTAGGAAGGGTTAATAAATAGGTCTGCAATCACCCCCCACCCCTAGGAAAGCAGTTGCAATTGACTTTGTCTAGACTCTAATAAGTTATTTTGCCAAACACACTAATGTGTGTTTGCTATCAGGGGAGTTCTTATCTCTGGATGTTTTTAGTAGGATACACCTGGCCTGTCTAGAATATATTTACGATAAAAAAATATGAATCTATGGATTATAGACCATGCCTTTTTATAAAATGCCATGTAAACTCTTCAGCTGAATGTAGTATGGGAAATGATTCATGGCTGAGATAACATTCCTCTAAGTAAGTGATGCGGCGAACCACATATAGCATTTAACAATTTCATTTGCCTCTGAAGGGACAATTAAACTATACTGATGGCCCTAGAGATTCTCTGGCTTTCTATTTGCCTTATGACTACCTCTGGTCTTTAAATTGTTAGTGAATATTTACATTGGATAAGATTTCTGATTTTCATGAGTCTGGTTTGACTAATTGCTTGTGTTACTTAACTTTTTAGTTACAACATAAAATACTGCAATGCTCATGCAAATCTTTGTATTCCCAATGGCACCATGAGAAAATATGAATGAATGTTTCCCATTATTCAACATGTGGGAGAAATTTTACACGTTGTTTCATTCTTCAATACACCAATGAGACAGGTATTATTATAAATGGCTAAGGGCTCAGTAAATTAAACATAATGACCACCAATCCTGGGGATAAAAAATAAGCTTGCTATTAAATAAATTTGATAAATGAAATACTATAGATAGTTTCACAAGTATTTGTGCATTGACAACTTATCTGTCTTGGCTTAGGAAGCATGTTTATTGATTCATTTGCACAGGAAAAAATGGTGGGCCATAGAGATCATTCCCAGAAAGTTCAAGTTGATTGATTCTCTGTTTTTACTTATCTTTCTTACTTTTCTAACTTTTCTCTTTCCATTTACCTTGTCTTCTTGTTGCAAAAATCAAGAGTAGTCACTACGATATACATTGAGATAATGAGGATTTATTTTAATTAATATGGGAAAAAATTACCTATTGTGCTGAAAATTTTCAGGCTTCTTTTTTTTCCCCTCTGCTAATAATTTAATAAATCTCCTCTCCCACAATGAGATTATACCTCATATTCGAAGCTAATTAAATCTGGAGGAGGTATTACCTCTTTACAAATAGCTTATTATTTATGTATAAATTATTCTTAGCTGGGACAGCAGTGTTATTACGTTTACCAGTCATCTTGTATTTCATTCCATCTAGACTGAAATCACCAAAAGCAACCTGATTGGTTCTCCCAAATAAGAAATCGTAGTCAGGAATTGGTGGATAAGTTAATTGAGGAAGCAAAGTACATACGTCATACATCCTAACATAATTCTAAAATACTTATACCTCTGTAGCTCACATCAGATTTAAACTGGCGGTAGCTATTGTAAATGATGATTGCAAGGAAAAAAATCCATTCTCATCACAGTAAAAGTATTTGAATGGACAACGGAAGATCTAAATATAGGCCTGTAGGAACACTGTGGCTTTGTGACTATGAGTATTTCCTCCACATCTTTGGGGGGATTATCTTTCTTCCCTTTGATATAATCTGGTGGGAATATTAATTAATCTATCAGGCACACCACTGCAGAAAATCAACCTGATCACCCAAACAATACCAACATGACCTTCCTCCTTAAATAAACAAAGCCGACTTAAAATACTAAGAAATCATTTACATCAACTGCTCTTGAGATGAGTGAGTGATCGTGATACTGAAACATTCTGTTATTTTATGAGCTATTTTATACTTATGTATTTATGAGTTATTTAATACTTCAGCTTTTCTGTCCCTCCTTTTACGTCAGACATCCAGTCCTGTCTGAAAAATTCATTTTTTCCCTTTAGGTAGGTATATCGTGCTTGCAAAAAAATACCCTAAGTGATACAAGTCCCAGCTCCGTCTACTCACTATCTGATCATCAACAAGACATGCAGAATCTATAGGTCTCAGCTTTTTACCTGTCAAACATGAAGACTGACATGAGTCCTACAAACTTCAGAATCATTTTCAAATTGAATTCTACATAAATTAATATATATAAGAATATATATTATATATGTTGTTTTATAAGTGAAAAACTATAAAAATATTTTATGCAAGCTATATTACATTTATCACATACATATATTACATGCTTCTGTCTAGTCATCTATTTATATCTTTGTGATTTAGGATAAATGACAGCTGTGCAGAATAAGTGAAAGTCCAGAGGCAGAGCAATGAGATTTCCAGTGATTGTTAAAAAAATGTATAATGAAAGAGATTAACCAAAAATATGATGTCATAAAACCAAAGTAGTGTTTACACAGTTGTTATTTTAGTGTGACTGTGTGGATGAACATGGAAATTAGAATAAAGTCCCATGTTATCTACTACATACACTGTCATGCAAAGAGATTGTAAGTCTAAGTATTTAAATCTCATTTTAATGGCTTAAAAAATGGGACACTGTTGCTATCATAATTCTGATATGGGATCAGAATACGACCAGTGTTTATGGTGCGTATTTTTCATTATCAGATCAACACACGCATTATATTTACACCTGTGTTATGGGCTTAGTTTTTAAGAGGACAGAGATTTCTGCTCAGATATCATGTCTATCAAAGAGACTCTAACAAGCCCCAGGTGTAAAGATACACACGCGGCCTGTTCTAAATGCAAGGACGGCTGAGAACTTTTGACACCACACTGTGGTTCAATCAGGGCCGGATGTCCATAGGCTGGAGGTAGCTTTATGTTTCTTCGTTAATGGATTTACCTGGGATAATTTTAGAAGGGTTTTATTGCTGTCACCTCAGTGACTGATGAACTTACTAATGATGATGAGAAAACTAACATTTGCATCCCCTCTCCGGGGTGCTCACAGTTTGCACTTTGTATTTACAAGCATCACCCTACTGACCTCTCATAATATCCCCATGAAGTTCGTATAATTATGGCTATTTTTTTCTAGGGAAACTGCACTGTAACATCATGCAGTGACCTCTTTAACAACCGTAGAAATGAAAACTGCACCGTGGCACTAATTTTTAACACATGTCTGCAGAGAGACCAAAAAGAGACTCTTCGAAGTTAGGTCAGCTTTGCTTCCCCTTGTCCTCTTGCAAGATTCCCTCCCTGATGACTCCTGTGAATGGGTCAGATTTATCCAAGATCCAGGAGAAATGGGAAGAGATTGTTCATAGCTTCTAGAAAAGTGTGTGATGAACATATGACTTCTTCTTACTATAGAGGGAAAAAATCTACTCTTTACAAACTTAAAAAGGTTAATGTTAGATACACTTTTGTGGTATAAAGGAAAAAGCTATTTGAGATGTTGAGGCTATGGATGGGTGAAACTTAAAAATGATAAAGCACTATACAAATATTTATCAATTTAAAAACCTCACTTATCTAATGCATACTCTGTGCCAGGAACTGTGAAGAGACTGGAGACATACAGGGTGACCATAAAGTTCGTGTACCCTTTTGAATTGCTGCTATTTTATATTGCCCACTAACTTTATGGCCACGATGTGCTAGTAAACAAGATATATTTTTCTCCACATAAGAAATTGGCACTGTTTTATTTCTATTGTGGTACTCTTTGTTGTATTCCACCAGTGCGACTTTAAGCACTTACAGCCATGTAAAGTTATAAAAAGGCAGCCTCAAGGAATTTTTTTCCCCTTCACATTGACCTGGGCCACCATAATCATTTATGCAGATGATTCCCAAATACAAATCTGGAGTCCCCTTCTTCCGCATGAACTCCTCTTGTATTTATAAAGTACTTGCTGAACCTCTAAGGAACTTGCCAACCACTCAAACTCAACCAGCCCCAAATGGGGTCACATAATTCTCTTGTCTCCAAATCCTGAAATTGAACTATAAAAATATTTGATTTTGTATCCTTGTTGACATGTAAGCATCTGTCACAGATAGTCAGTTGTACCCTTTCCCTGTGTCCTTTCTGGCATCTGTAACCCAGTCATTCCGTCACACTGACCTGCAATCTAATCTATATCCCATCCCCTCCCCCTTCTTTTTAGCTATGGTTTTAACCATATCAGCTGGGCTGAAAAACATTGGCATTCATCGAAAAGTATCCAAATTCTTTAACCTAATCTTGGAAGCTTCCTGTTATCCAGCACCGACCTCTCTCCTGGTTTATCTTCCACAACTCTTAGTATACAGACCACACGGGAACTTTGCTTGTAGACCATGCCAGTACATTTCCTCTCACTGATCTTCCAGCTAGACTGCTCCCCGCACACACCCGCCCCCTCTCATTCTTCCAGGCTGATCTCAAGATGTATTTATTACTTCCATGAAGCACCTCTGATTCGTTCCAGGTAGAAGAGCAAGTCTCTCTCCTCCTTAATTCAGGGCCCTTTACTTGGGTTACACTTATGGTTCTTAATGTTTTTAACATGAAGTTAAAGGTATATTTCTATGTGTCTCCCCTCTCTTAGCAGATGTGACCGACGGGATGCACACAGAGGTCTGATTTAGGTCTCTATACATAGACATATCTCAGTATTATCTGTATAGAGCGGTGCATAAAACTCAAGTATATATCTAGATAAATAAATATTCATGAAGCCAATACAACCATGTAGTCAGCACCCAGATCAGGAAATAAATTAGCAAAACACAAAAAGCCACCGCATGTCATTACCTCCTCAAGGAAACCTAGAGACCTGATTGTCTTTATACTTAATATAAATGAGATCAGATGAGTGTACCCTTTTGTGCTTGACTTCTTTGGCTCTACGTAGCATTTGTGGGACTCTAACCATATTGTTTCATGTACTTTCAATTCATACAGTCCCATTATTCTCTTACATTTCATTGCATGAGTGTACACCATGGTGTTTACTTGTCCTTCTGTAGATAACCTTCTGGCTTGATTCCAGCTGTGGGATATTACAAATAGTCCTATCATCCTGGGTAAGTTTTAGTTACACATACTGCATGAATTTTTAGTGGTTTCACAGTATCTGATATATTCCTCTGATGTGTTCCTCACAGCATCTAATTCAGTGATCCGCTATTCGAAAAATGAATAAATGAATAAATCTTTGTGATACGTCTTTTTTCTTAAGTCGATTTTAAGTTCTTCATCTATCTTCCGACATCACCACTTTGTGAAAAGTAAATGTGCAAATGAAAAATTGGATGAAATACTCTTTTTTCTCATCTTTGAAGGCAGATATCTTAGGTTAGGATGTTTTATTCCCTAGAATTTATCGAATGTGGAAGGAATATGGTTGTAATTATACCTGTACCCAAGACAAAGCAAAGAAAGACAGATTTTCAGTGAATGCAGAACTTAGCCCGTCACTGTACCAGAGTGCACAAGAGAGAGACTGGGCATTAAGTCAATTCCAATTAAAAGTCTAACGAAGATCAGGAATAAAAGCAATAAAATCAGCATTCAGAATCAGATAAGTTTTTAACATTGCATATTAAAGGTAAACTAGATAAGCACTTATTCACTCTCTCAAACCTCTGTGAAAGTAATTCAAGTTGTTTCAGTTTATTCCTTTGTAAGCATAGAAAATTGCATACTTAAATGTGTAAAAAAACTTCATCTGAGAAGAGTGAGGCTCCTTTAAATTGCAAAAACGAAAATGAATATGCATTATTCATATAATATGCATGTCCTTTCTCCTCCTCCTTTTCCTCCTTCTCTTCCTTCTTTCCTTCTCCTTCTCCCACTTTTTCTATCTCTACCTTTCCCTCTCTCTCCTTTTTCTTCTTCTCTACTAATTGAATCTCCCTAGCAACAGACACGACACAAGGGTTTGCATACCTGTGCACTTTGGGGTTTTTTTTGTTATTTTTTTTTTAACTTTTAAAAATTCTATCATAGCAGTGTACATTAATACTCTCATGGGGTACAGTGTACTGTTTCTGTGTACAATTTGAAATACTTTCATCCAACTGGTTAACATAGTCTTCACGTCTTTTTCTTAGTTATGTGTTAAGACATTTACACTCCACAATTAGAGAGATTCACATGTACCCTTATAGGATGCACCATAGGCGTGATCCCACCAATCGCCCTCCTCCCTCCCCTCCCCTCTTCTCATATGCATTTTTGGAATGTGAAAGAAAGAAGGAATAATAGAATGGAGAAGTGGCACATGGAAGAAAAGGCAGCACAAGGACACAGTGAGTGCCCAGAGCTCAACCCAGTAAAGAAACTGGGAAATGATACAAAACAACTCATAATTATTCCGGCTAATGGGAGCGGGAGGTAGTGGGGCATGTGTGTACTAACCTGAGCATATCTGATAAATGATTTCACCTCCATGCACGTGTGTGTCACAGTCTCTTGCACATTCAAAAAATAATCTCAGCACAACGTCGCCAGAAATCAGCCAGGTTGCACGAAAACTGCAGAGTGTGAGAAAGTATGGACAGAAGGTCAACAGTCTATATTCTTTCTTTCTTACTCTCTTTCTCTTTGTTTCTTTCATTCTCTCTAACACTATACCAACAATCATTAGGCTTTAAATTTGCATTCAGATAGCCAAATAGCTTTTGAAAAATAAATTAAAACTGAAAAAAATCTGAACAGCAGAAAAATAAATGTTAAAAAATATGAATCTGAGTTGGGTTAGGATCTCAAATATTTTTCATGTAAGAGATGACCCACAGTTTCACAATAAAGCTCTCTGGCCACCAACACCACGAGGTAAATGCAGTATGATTTACTTTATCTGCTCCAACATGGATAATGGGCCCCAGGAAAAGCACTTTTTACTGGTATCAAAATCAGACAAACTTTCTATATCACGCAGCAGGGTTGTAAACAATGCCATTCTCAAACTTTCTAGGGAAACAAAAGTTGTATAAAACCAAAATGAGATCAAAATGAAGGCCTTTGGAGGAAAATAAGTCCAGTAGGAATTGTGTCTCCCTTGGAAACTATTCTTCAGCTGCAGAATATTATAAATAATATCTTCAGGAGATAGTTGTCAAAATCAGGAAACTTGACGGACACTGTAAAGATGTTTATAATTGGCCTGAAGATGCTTCAAGAAACTTGTGACCATCTCAGGGACACACTGACCTTTGCACAGCCTCTGGAGAAAGCTGTTAGGAGCCTTTCCATGAACTGGGGAAAACAAAATACAAGAATCATAAATTGGTGTTACTGTTGTCAACTGCTGCTGCTGCTGAGACTGCCACCAGTATGGGCTTCAGGGGCCACTAAGAAATAAACAACTGACAGCCATCTGTTCCAGAAAGAGTAACACGATTCTTCCAGCAATTAGCCTCAGCACCAACACTGTTTAATTAGACCCACTATAAAGTCAGAGCCTACCAGTTCTCTCATCCCTGGTTTGTAAGGCCTTCCCAACCCCCATAGCTTTCTAACCAAGATGTCCTATATTTTGTTGTTGCTGTTGTTCTAACAAGCCATACATAACACCTATCTTGTCTAAGTTTCCACTCTTCTATCTTGAAACATTTAATAAACAAGTTCGTGGTTATCTTTAACCTCTGTCCATAACTTTTCCTTCACATTCTTGCTTTAATGAAAACCTGGTTTCTCCTGAAGCTACAGTGTCCATGATGGTCATGTCTTCTTTCCAAGTCCATGTATTATAGATATGAAGAGGGAGCTGTTTTCCTTCTCCTCACCCCTATACGGCCATGTAGCAAATGAAGATGTGGTTTTGTGATCTTCTTCAGACAAGGAAGCCTTGAAGCCTGCCTTTTCACTATAGAAAGGATTGGAGTTTTCTAATATCTAGAATAGCATAAGATATTTTTAATCTGGTCTTGTGATTTCTCTGGTAAGGCTACTGACTCTTAAACAATTTGAGGGGTTAAGAGCAACCCCATGTGCAGGCAAAATCTCACATACAACTAATGATTTGCCCAAAACTTAAGTACTAACGGTCTACTATTGACCAGAAACCTTATCAATAACATAAACAGTTGATTATCATATACTGTGTATATGATATGCATACATATGATATATTGTATTCTTAAAATAAGCTAAAACAAAGAACATGTTAAGAAAATCTTAAGGAAGAGAATATATATGCACTATTAATTAAGTGGAAGTGGATCATCATAAAGGTCTTTATCCTCCTTTTCTTCACATTGAGTAGGCCAAGGAAATGAAAAAGAAGAGACTGGTCTTTCTCAAGGGGTAATAGAGTCAGAAGGAAATCTGAGTCAAGCCCATGTTCTTTAAGAGTCGACTGTACATGAAGGACGTAAAGTCTCCATCCTTCTTAATGGCTGTGTAGTATTCCATCTTCTGAGCAAAGTATCACAAGAATGGAGGAAAAAGTATCCAATGTACACACCCCTATTACGAAACTAATTTATACCTTTTATATGAAAGCTATAACCAAATAGCCTAAGAATGTGGGGAGGGGATAGGGATAAGGGAAGGGGGAATGGGTGGAGGGAGGTGGATTGGGGGGACCATTTTTGAGGTCTATCTTACAGGGGTACAAGTGAGTCTCTCTAAGAGTAGAATCAGAACGTTTTAAAACAATAACTGAGAAAATGACATGAAGGCTGTGTTGATCAGTTTGATGGAAGTATTTCGGATTGCATGTGAAAACCCCACACTGTACCCCAGAAGT
>CAUYQV010028207.1:0-26639 GCA_963574575.1 Galagoides demidoff | reverse complement strand
AACCAAAAAATGGCCGGGCGTTGTGGCAGGCACCTGTGGTCCCAGCTGCTTGGGAGGCGGAGGCAGGAGACTCGCTTGAGCCTAGGAGTTGGAGGTTGCTATGAGTTGTGATGCCATGGCACTCTACCCAGGGGGATAGCTTGAGGCTCTGTCTCAAAAAAAAAAAAAAAAAAAAAAAAGTTGGAAATAAGGGAATCCTGGATGTGCACAGTGACAGAATACCTAGCAGAACTGTGTTTTGCAGCTATGTGGAAAGTAAGAACTTGTAAGTCATTCAGTTAAACATTTACCTGAGGAGATTTCCAAGCAAATGTTGAAGCGAGACCCTGATTTCTTCTTGATGCTTACAGTAAAATGTGAGAGTAAAGAGGTGAAATAGTGCAAATCTATTAAACAACACGAGACCAGGATTTAATGAAATTGGAAATTCTCAATCTATTCAGATCGCACATGACACTCATATTAAGAGTCACTGTCAGGAAAATGTGCTCTGAAAACAAACAAACAAAAACCAAATTCAAAACAAATGAGGGTATGTTTGGACAACATTTTGCTAATCTCATAAGGAACATTAGAGAAGTCAGAGAAAAAAAAATCCCATTTTTTTTTTTACACAGAGTTTCACTATGTCACCCTCGGTAGAGATCTATGGCATCACAGCTCACAGCAACCCCAAACTCTTGGGCTTAAGTGATTCCCTTGCCTCAGCCTGCCAAGTAGCTGGGACTACAGGTACCTGCCACAATGCCCAGCTGTTTTTGTTGCAGTTGTCATTGTTGTTTAGCTGGCCCGGGCCTGGTTTGAACATGCACCGCCAGCACTGGCCAATGTGGCTAGAGCCGTAACCACTGTGCTATGGGTGCCCAGCCAAAAATAAAATCCCATGTTATATAGAAAAGAATAACAGTTTCAATGATTGCAGACTTTCAGCAGAGGTAATGGAAGCTGGAAAAGAGCAGATTATCCCGGAAGTTCTGGTTTATAGGAAGGATCTGTGGACAAGCCTCTTGTATAATGGAGTGTATTTGTGTGTCACACATGGGACACCAATGTATGGGTCTCGAAAATTTTATACCAGCAGAAACATTGTCAGTTTGAATAACAAAGGAAATAGAAAGTACAGAATAAAGGAAGCCTGTTGGTCTCCCAAGATGATAAAATTACTCAGTTGCCAAGACATATTACTTTTTGAAAAAAGGTATGACTCAGGATGGATTTCTGATCCCAGAGCATGGTGTATCAAATTATGGAAGAGAATGTCAGGTATTGAAAACAAATGAAATTTGCTTGACTGGATTTTGAAATTGCTTGAGCTGGTGACCTGTCTACCAAGTATTGATATCCACTGGAAAACTTCTAAGAGTATGAGTACGAATTGAAGACATTTTCAGACAAAAGGAAACCAAGAATATTCCTTGCAAGTAGAGTAGCACTACAGAAAAATACTGAAGGACATTATTCTGGAAGACAGCAAGTGATACCTGAGGGAAACATGATTCTTCAGGAAGGAATAAAACACTTCAGAAATGGTAATATGTGGGTAAACCTAAGAGGCTATTGTTTCCCCTCTAATTTACTTAAAATCCAAATACTTGCTTAAAGGAAAATCCATATAGCATATGACTATAGGTCTATAACATATATAAATGTGCAAACATGAATGGGATAAAGATGAAGAAATAAATGGATCTGCATGGCCACATGGCGTTTATATTTTATGTGAAATGGTATAATATTAATTACAACTAGCTGGTGAAAGTTTAGAATATAGTCCTTTAAACACTCATCTAGAAATAATTCAAAGATATACCTTGAATATATCTTTTTATTTAAAGATAAAAAAATAGGTAAAAATTAATATCAACGATGGTTTGGGAAAACAGAAATTTATGTCAGTAGAAGAGCCATGGGAAGAAGTTGGCCATCTAATTTTCCCAGTGCAGTGGAAAAGAGCTCTATTTATGTTTTCTCAGATATTTATTAACTCTACAGCCTTAAACTTTCGCAAGAAAAATTTAAATCTGGTATAATAAAGACTGTAAAGCAGGCTGAACATTTAAACTATGCAAGGGCAGAAAATGGCCTATGTATTTATTTTGGTAAAAGTCAGCAATGATTATTAGCCTATTTATAAGAATACTCTCCTTGTAAAGGCACACACTGAATGTAGCAATCATTTTAATTTTTTTTTCCTAATTGAGGATTAAGGAAATTATCATTTTTCAGAAGTAAAACTCCTCATCTATACTTTTGGGGCTTCACTTTACAATTTAATTACTCAGTGTTCATTCAAAATAAACTTAGTATTCATAGTGATAGGAAGAGTGAAAAAAGAGTTTTTTTTTGGTGTGTGTGAGACAGAGTTTCATTTTGTCACCCTTAGTAGAGGGCTGTGGCACCATAGCTCACAGCAACCTCAAACTCACAGAATAAAATATTTTTTTTTCCCCGCAGCTTTATTGAGGATCAAATTTGGAATCTGAATAGTGAGCTTACCTCAATCATAAATCAGCATGGGTTTGCCTTCATCAAGACATGGTCTAAGATGAATGAATGAAGTTAAAGCTTAGCGGTGTGTGCCTGAGCAAATGCAGCAGGAGTGAGGCAGGGCATTGGAGAAAGAAAACAGGCTCTGCCAGGAAAACCTCATACTTCCTTTGAGCTTGCCACACCAGATGCCATGTTTTCAGTCGCTGTTTAAATTTATTGAGCACTCCTGAATCTTGAACCATAGGCAGCTTGCCAGGCTGCTCCAAGGAGAGAAAGGTAATATAAGTTCATTTCCTGAGACGATTATAGTTTTGTTAATATGCTTTGATTGTGAGGCTGCATAACATTTAATTTGGTAAGTATTAAGGGCCTAAGCATGGTGGGTACTCTAAGATAAAATGATATAATCCACCTCCAAGTAGTTTCTAAACAAAGGAGCACTGTTATGCAAGATAGCATTAAGACACGAGCTACAGCAGAATTTTAAAATCAGTATGAATTTATATGCGTAGTAACTATATCAATTATAGTAGGACCTCTGGATGTTGACCACCCCAGAGACTGTAACAAACTGGTCAACATAAGGAACTAGGTCTACTGTACTCATACATGTTTGTACCTTATTTTCTAATCATACATAATCAAAACAGTAAAACCATACATACAGTATTATACAAAATATATTTACTGCTTTCTCATGGTTTGATGTTTATTTCTGAAAAAAAAAAAGAGTCAATCTTGGTCTGTTTCCTCTTATTACAAACAGAAGTAGATAAAGCATTCTCAACACTGGCTACACGACTTAGCACACCTGGGCGTTTGTCTATACAGCAAATGACTTCAACGGCATTATCAGATGCCTGACATCCTCTTCATTTAGAGTCTCTGCAGTCTCTGTGTCATCCTCACTTGCTTTTTCACTTTATCAGCTGCTTCATACACTTTTGTACTTGTCTGTACTTCAGTCAATATCACTTGAAAAACTGCTTCCAAGTCAAGTTTATTACAGGTTGCCATCTCATCATCCATTGCAACAAAACCTTCAAAATCTACTCTGAATTTTACCATGGGAGATGGACTTTCAGATGGGGCCAAAACATCATGCTCTTGGACAAATCCAACTTTCTGAAAACACTCCTGTATCATTTCAGTAATAACTTACTGCAATAGCTGGGGTCAGTAGTGCATTTTAAATGTTTTGATGATGGCTATCAAGAAATTGGATTTCAGAGGTCACGTTTAGAGGTAGAAGTTTCAGTGTCATGTTGGTGGAATGGTTCACTTGCTCCCAGGACAGTTGTCTACCGTCAGTAGACCATTTCTTCTTCTTTGTTTCTCCGTTGACATCACTTACCTACTCCTCAAATAGGGTACCTGTCATCCATGCGTTTTTTGTTTTTTTTAATTTCAAAGTGACAGGGAGCTCTTTAGGTTTCAGGTTCTTGAATGCATGTGGCTTTTCTGCTTTAACAATCAGCAAGGACTTAATTCTCTTTAGTTGAGCAGAAGTATGAAACATTCTTTGGAAAGTTTCCCACTCTTACTTTTGTCACCCTCTGTGACCAGGCTTCTGTCAGGCATTGCCTTGAAAAAGAATCCACGCTCGTTAGTGTTAATTATTTCCTCATCTTTGAAGCCTTCAGAGAAGTCCAGAAAATTTTTTGATGAGCTACATCTTCTACTGGAATTTCTTTGGTTTCACTGAATGAGACTTTCTGGGAGATCTCATGTCTCAGTTTAAATTTCTTGAGCCAAATATTTGCTGCCTGGAAATCTGTCACCCCAAATTTCTATGTCACCTTTTAGCAACTTCTTGAATCATAATCCCAGAGATTTGGGCATTAACTGCCATCATTTGTTTGAACAACGTTAATGTGGGTTCATTGACTTCACTGGGAAAGTGTTCCTCCTTTTATGCTACAGGTCTCTGCTTTCCTTACCATATCTCTCCAAGTACTCGTGTTTATGTTTTTGGATATTGCTAACTGTGGTCTTGCTAACAGCAAAATGTTCTCTGCTGTCTTACATTGGCTGATGCTTTCCAAAAAAATGTCGAAGAGAAACTTTTTCCTTCAAAATCAGATCTTTGAGTTCTTTCCTTTGGGCCATCATGTTTCCATTAACTGTACGATCTTTTCAGTAATTGTAAGATACACCTACAATTCAAACCAGTTGTTCATGTTGAAGAATCTTTCACATGTGATAAAAAGTAGAGGGTTAGTCCTAATCCAACACCTGGTCATAATAAGCAATGAAATAAGAAAACTTATACCAAAGAAAAAAATCATACAACTAAGGGGCAACCCCCATACCTTCTACACCTTGGTGTAGAATGGACTCAACCACTCAAGTTATAGAGGGTAAATCAATACCCTGTGTCACAGTCCTAGAGGTCAAGATACAACTTACAGAGGTTATATTGCAATATATAGAGGTCTTCCATTGAGTCTTTGTTGTGCATGTCTAGTCTATGAAAATTAGGTGAACTTAGAAAGGTGGTCATCTATGGAGGGTCTACTGTGTATGTACTAATCACCTTAGCAACTCCTAAAATATGTAAGTTGCTACTTTGAGTATTTCTAGCAGATGCAGATGGAATCAGTAGGAACAACAGAAAAACATCCAATTTCCTTGCAAAATTAATTGTGCAGAAAATAATTGTAAGAATTCAGAGAAAGAGGAATATTGAATAAGCAGAGCAGGTATAAAACAAATGCAAGTTAAGAAAGGTCAGCTTTCTAGATAGAACCATACACATGCAAAAGCTACTCTCAAGAGCAGTGCTTGCCAAATTTTAATATGCTGAGTGAACTCTTGGGCATCTTGTTATAATGTAGATCTTGATTTATCAGATCTAGGTTGGTGCAAGGTTCAACATGTCCTATAAACTTCCTGGTAATGCCAATGATGTTAGACCCATGAACCACATTTTAGAGCAACTTATACACCAGTTCTTCTCCAGCATATCCGTCCTGCAGGAATTAGATTTATATTGCCATCTGGCATATTGATAATGACACTGTTTTAGGCAGGAACTTAATCTTTAGGAGTAAATGTCAACGCAATAGATGATACAATTCCTGAGTGGCGGAACATGAGAGAAAAAGAATGTTTGCTTTCTTCAATTTATAGCTTCAGTTATTCCTTAAGATTTTAGCTATAAAAACCAATCAATGTCATATAGCTCTAAAGATGATTTTTTTATAGTTCTCTTATAGAGGCAACATTCTATTATTACCTCATTTCTTTTATCTGTGGAATGACATACTGCATATTAAGAAATCAGCTGTCTGGTTGATCTGTCTCCAGAATCCTAAGTCAGTCCAATTGAGTAGTATGAAGTTTTAGATAGACCATTTGCTTGAGATTAATGTGTTACAATGAAGAACAGCAATAATGAATTCTTGTGACAAAACCTCTTCAACTTAATGAAGGAAATGGACTGTTGAAGAGGAAACCACTTGTCTCAGAGCTGTGATCTTTGCATCCTGGTTTTGCAAGGAAACTAGAAATACTTTGACTTATTACAAAGTAAGTGCCAACTTTTATGGTAAATCATCCCTTTATCATTCTTAGTAAAGATATCAGACTTGGTTTTGGTGAACAAGGGGGCTATGAGTGAAGGTGACACAAAAGAGACCATTGCAAAACCCACAGAATATCTCTTTCAGATAAAATTAATTTTACAAGCAATTATAGGTGCTTATAAGAATTTAACCACATGTACAAATATGGTATGTTAGCACCCCAAAATATAGGTACTGATATTCAAGGAAGAGTTCATATGGAACATGGGATTAGAATAAATATTTAAGAAGTAAACTAGGAAGACAACAAGAAGGTGGACTGATGTGGAGGGCATTTCATGTAGACAGAAAGCCAAGCCCAAGAAGTAGAAAAGCACAAAGTTTAGTGTTGTCTTTCCAGACAAACCAACGTAACAGTGGCTGAGGGTCAAGGTTTTAGTGACTTAATCCCAGTATCAACAGTTAAGTCTCAGCAGACATTCATAAGGGGTCATAGGTCACACTGAGATAGGCCTATTCAAGTTTAGCCACGTGCTTTAGGTACATAGATTTTATGGTGCTCTACACATGACTTTGCTCAGTAAAGTTGTGGACTAACACTCAGTAGGCTGTGCATATTTCTCAAGCTGTAGACTCCTTTATCCACAAAAAAACATTTTAAGATTTACTGAAAGTAATTAGAACAGCACTTGAGTTTGGGGGTGGGGGGGTAAAGAATAGATTCCTTTTTCTTTTACCATTATATTCCTGACTAAAGGGGTGATAGTATCATATTACACTTTATCATTTCTCTTTATTATTAGTAATATTTTACTTTACAGCATTAGGATACCAAACAATTTTACTTGAATAATAAAGATCAAAATGATATTAGTGGCTCGGTGCCTATAGCTCAGCAGCTAGGGCACCAGCCACATACACTGGGGCTGGCGGGTTCGAACCCAGCCTGGGCCTGCCAGATAACAATGACAACTACAACAAAAAATAGCTGGGCACGGTGGCAGGTACCTGTAGTCCCAGGTACTTGGGAGGCTAGGGCAAGAGAATCACTTAAGCCCAAGAGTTTGAGGTTGCTGTGAGGCCATGGCACTCTACCCAGGGTGACATAGTGACACTCTGTCTCAAAAAAAAAAAAAATAGTAGTAGAAAAAGCCATTATTAACTTCACTCAACTTGCTTCCCTTTCAGTAAAACCATACTGTATAAATGATACATGCATAAAACTTTGAATAATAATATAGAATTAGATCTGCTTCTCAGATGATCATGATGAACTATCAAGTAAAGAAAAATTGTAAAATAATGGGCATAACAGAATTTTATTTTGGTAAAAAAGCCACCAGAAATTAAAATTTATATATGTATAGGTTGTATCAAGTGTAATAGAAAATTTGGAAAGAGGTATTGGACTTGTTAATATTTTACTTCAGTGAAGTAAGAAGAGAGGTAGATGGTTAGAAACCCGGAGAAGGTTACTCTGTATTTAAACATACTTTTTTTGTTTTACTTATTACAAAAGCATCAAGTAAAAACAAAGTTTAGAAAGGTAGTGTATATATATGTATATATACAGATATATATATATAATACAATATAGACAGCTATAGAAAATTTAGACAAATAGAAATCTATTATGAAGGAAATACAAATCACCTAATTCTAGAACAAAGAAATACCTATTGCTAGCATTATTTTTGGTAAACTTCTTCTCTCTTTTTTTTTCTTCCGCTCCTGTATACATTTAATATTTATACAAAATTTATATATGCCCCTATGCATAATCAGAGTTCATATATTTTTCTTTATGTTTTGTGCTTTCCATATAATTAGGTAATCTTTGAAAATATGTCTCATATCAGGGATATTTAATTTTATGAATATGTCATTATTTCTTAATTTGTCAAATAATTTTTCCCATTTTCAAAACATTTAGATTATTTTTATAATTCTAAACATTTCCTTTTATAATGCATTTATATAAATTCTGTGAAATTCTAGACTTTTATGACACTAAACCTAAACAAATAAAATACATTTTATCTTCTGAAGATTTCTCCCCATGCCTTACTCTTTGCCCCTTTTCTCTTCTAAAATGAGAATTGATTAGACTTGGAAAGAATCTCACTATTACTAATCAGATTACATCATATACTTTCTCTTTGGGAAAGTGAAGAACCTTTAAATATTAACTATTCAAAATCCCAAACAGAAAAAATACCTAACATATTTCAATGAGTTACAAAACATCTTTGATTGCACAATTTTTTCTTTTTTTTTTTCTGTTAAACTTTATTCAAAAGTTCCACTTTACAATTTTTTTCTTAACAATAAATTTGTGGAAGTGAAATTCCTTAGTCCAACCAATGTAATTTTTTGATGTAATTGACACATATTATTAAACAGAAATTTGTGCCAATTAACCATCCTACGAAAGGTATAATATGAAAGCACCTTTCTCAAATTATTGTTGTTACTACTTATAAATCTTTGTTAATTTGAAAGGCTAAACCAAGAAAAGTATTTAATAGCTCACTAACTTTTCAATTTGCATTGCTTTATTTTGGGTGAAGTTGCACGTTTTTTTCATATACTTTTTAAAAAGAATAATATATTTATCTAGAAATATTGATGTTTCTGAATATACTTACCAGGAGATTATTTTAACTTTAATTAAAGCAAATTGAGGGTAATTGCTCATAAAATGACATTTCACTGTCTGCTAGAAAATTCCTATAAAACTCCTTTAAAATTCTATTCCAGCGAGAAAAATTTGGAATTTTCTTTCAAAAGTAATAAAAAATAAAATTACTAGGCTTAAAAAATTTGTACAGGATGTTAATTCAAACTTTATGCTCAAGAAAAACAGCATATCATATTACCAAATAGCATCTTGCTCCTAGTTCCAATGTTGAAAGCCAGTACTCAATTTTAGAAATAACGCTGGATTTGTAGGTCAAATTGAAACACTGACTATGCTGCTGACTAGGTGAGTAAATTGAAAAGTCATTTGCCTTTTGTGAGCCTTAATTTCCTCCTTTGCTAAATTAAATTTTGTATGAAGTTAGCATTCTCTCTCATTTATCCTACTTTGTCTTTAAATCACTTTTATTAATATAAAACTCATTATCTGTTTACAGTCTGTCTTCTCTTCACAAGAATGAACAATCCACTTTGGTTTAATGCTTATCCCCAGCCTGAGAAGAATGCTAGTGATACAGGCTTCCCCTGTTCAGGGCTGGGCAGGGACCCCCATTTTCTGGGCTCAGAAATCAGCCTCTTCTCAGACCCCTATCCCTGGGCAGAAACAGGCCTTTTCCAGGCCACTTCGCTTGGCTCAAGCAAGATCATGAAAAAACGCAGGCTGATTGGTACCTCATGTGGGCGTTCTTCCCAGAGTAGGGACCATACACTCTGATGCTTTGCCTGGGGCAAGGACGGCAAGGACCAAATTCCTTTGCTATTTTAGGATTATTTTCTGCCTGCAGACCCTTGTCAATTGTGACATGTTCTGGACATAGATTTCCCCAAAACCCTTGCCTGCAGGACAGGAAAAGCAGCATGTAACCCACCATATTGAAGACAAATGGGCTGCCCACTTTGGTCCCCCTTCCCTTGCCAGAGATTCTGTTTCCCTCTTTCCTTTATTATTTCATATCTTTCAAAAAACTCTGTCCTTCCACTTACTCAAGTAGTCCAAGTTTCATTATTCAAACCCTGAAATCAAGGACTCCAAATGGAGAGAAATTCTGGCTACACTAGCACAGACATAGTGAATCCTTCATCAACAAATTCTGAAGAACTGGCTGACTGTTGTGTGTTAATACTGGAAGTTTGACAATGAATAAAACTCACGTTCCTAAGGAGTTTATAATCCACTAGATGAATTTCTGAGTGAAAATTTGTAAGAGTATATATTCAATCTCTAAATAAAATCAGTGACTTAAATAATGAGAACTTGAGCAGCACATGGTAATAATAGTGTGTGTGTGTGTGTGTGTGTGTGGTAGAAGAAAACTTGAGCCATATCTTGCCTTATTGGAGAAAGAGTCAGGATGTTGAAGGGCTAGGGATATTCTTATGTGACACCTATGGCAAAAATTTATCATATTTACTCACAAGATACTTTAAAACAACACATATAACATAAACATCAGACATAATTATAAAGGACACTCAGAAAACAACTCACATTTAATATCTTATAATGTAAAATATGGAAGTATTAAATAAATAACATCCTGAACAGAATCCAGCTAAGCATATCAATATTATCCTAAAAAGTTAAAATAAATTTAGCCTATATTATTGAGACTACTAACACAAACAAAAAGAGTGCTCCTGAGTGAATTTAAACTAAAATCCCTTGTAGGAAACATCTAGAATCACTCCAGATACACAAGTGGAGAGAAAACCTCCGTGGCTTCAATTACACAGGCTCACCTGAATAATGGTGTCTGTTAGTTACACTTTGAATCTAGAGGTCATAAAAGCTTGTCTGAACTTGGAAACCTTGATCACAACACTGTGTTTTACTAAGACCCAAGTACAGCGTCTATCTGTAAAGCATGTTTTCAATTCTGTAGTTGTGTGTCAGGTATTTTACGGTTCTCAGAGGAGTTTTTCAGCTTTTAAAAATTACTTGGCTCTGGTCTCTGATAAAGGAAAATCTATTTTTTTTTCCTGGGGCAGAGGTCCTCATACACTAGAGACAAAGTACAAAAAAGGTGTCTTATAAAAACTAAATCTTAAAGAGTTTCCTGATTTGTAACCTGTAGAGATTTTTAGAGTCATGTTTCTCCTCCACAGTGAATCTGGGCACTGTTTTGCTATAGAAATTTTACAGCCACATCTGTGGTAATATTTCATTATGCTTTCCCTGACTTTAGTAATATAGTGCTTGTCATTATTTTAGGGATTTCCCCCCTGCCAAATCATTCTATTAAAACAAAATTCTAGATATCGAAATTCTGATAGATAGCCCTGGTGATGTGTCATAACTCATTTCAACGTTTACTCTCTTTATAAAAACTATTGTTTTGAGTTTTTGAATGGCTAGTAGCCAAAGATTCCTCATTATCTAGGAGGGTAAGTATGCAATGTAACTCTAATGGTAATGAATAGATTCTTTCCCAATCTAATTGACTTCTAATTTCTAAGAGGAAACCAAAAAAGTGTCTAGTAGTGAGGAATGAGGTGAAGTTCTTGGGAAATTTTCAAGAGATGAAATTTATTTCAGTTTAGGTTTTAAGGTTAATTGGGCTTCACAGTAATCTAGAATTTCAAATAATATATAAACATTTTCTTTTCTTTTCTTTCTTTCTTTCTTTTTTTTTTTTTTTGAGATAGTTTTACTGCTGCCCTCAGGAGAATGCATGGCATCATAGCTCACAGCAACCTCAAACTTTTATGCTCAAGTTGTCCTCTAGTCTCAGCCTCCCAAGTAGCTGGGACTACAGGTGCCCTCCACAACACCCAGCTTGTTTTTTAGAGATGGGGTCTCACTCTTGCTGAAGCTGGTCTCAAACTCCTGAACTCAAGCAATCCACCTACCTCTGCCTCCCAGAGTGCTAGGATTACAGGTGTGAGCCACCATGCCAACTTTATAAACATTTTCTTAAGTCTCTCCATTAACCAGAGATCTAACCTTCCCCTGCATTTCATGTATTTGTTAAAACAATTAGTGGCAGAATGGATTAATATTTTAGTTTCTCTATGGCCTTTCAAAAATATAATGCAACTATAAGTAAGGAAGAATTTTCTTTTCTTTTCTTTTCTTTTTTTTTTGAGATAGAGTCTCACTGTGTTGCCCTCGGTAGAGAGCTGTGGTGTCACAGCGCACAGCAACCTCAAACTCTTGGGCTTAAGCGATTCTCTTACCTCAGCCTCCCAATTAGCTGGGACTACAGGTGTCCACCCCAGCACTCGGCTATTTTTTGTTGTAGTTGTCGTTATTTAACAGGCCCAGGCCGGGTTTGAACTTGCCAGCCCCAGTGTATGTAGCCAGTGTCCTAACCACTGAGCTACAGGTGCTGAGCCAAAGAAGAATTTCCACTGTTGGGTTTGATTAAAAGAATCGATTATGGCTCGGCGCCTGTGGCTCAATCAGCTAAGGCGCCAGCCACTTACACCTAAGGTGGCGGGTTCGAATCCCCAGCCCTGGCCCGCCAAACAACAATGATGGCTGCAACCAAAAAATGGCTGGGTGTTGTGGCAGGCTCCTGTGGTCCCAGCTACTTGGGAGGCGGAGGCAGGAGTCTCTCTTGAGCCCAGGAGTTGGAGGTTGCTATGAGCTGTGATGCCATGGCACTCTACCCAGGGGGATAGCTTGAGGCTCCGTATCAAAAAAAAAAAAAAAAAAAAAGAATCGATTAGCAATGAGAATTTCAGGGACTAAAGAAAACCTACAGAAGTATTTCTTATTTTAGGAAGGAAGCTTTCAGACCCACACAGATTATAGAGGGAAGAAAGCCATCCATTCTCCTTAGGGACAAGTAAGGTTTTCCTTCTAGATTTTACCATTGAAGAGACTATTAGATTTTAAGAAAGGGTGTTACCTCAATTGTGTTTCTTTTCTTATTTATTATATGCCATACGCATGTGTACAATTCAGTTGGTTTTCATTTCAGTCCATTATTGAGTGATAAGGCAATTATTTATTTATTTTGAGACAGTCTCACTATGTTGCCCTTAGTAGAGTGCTACAGCATCACAGCTCACAACAACCTCAAACTCTTGGGCTTAAGCGATTCTCTTGCCTCAGCCTGCAAAGTAGCTGGGACTATAAAGGTACCCGTCACAATGCCCAGCTATTTTCTGGTTGTTGTTGTCATTATTGTTTAGCAGGCCCAGGCAGGGCTCAAACCCACCACCCTCCGTGTATGTGGCCGGCACCCTACTTACTGAGCTATAGGCACCTAGCCCTTATTTATTTATTTTGAGACAGAGTCTCACTATGTTGCCCTGGGTAGAGTGCTGTGGTGTCATAGCTCACAACAACCTCAAACTCTTGGGCTTATAGTGATTCTCTTGCCTCAGCCTCCCAAGTAGCTGGGACTACAGATGCCCACCACAATACCCAGTGATTTTTTCTGTTGTTGCAGTTTTCCTTGTTGCTTTAGCTGGCCCAGCTACGTTCAAACCCACCAGCCTCGGTGTATGTGGCTGGCTGGCGTTGCAACTACTGTGCTATGGGCATCGCAGAGCCCATAGTGCACTCATTTAAATGTAAAACTTTTCCACTAAAAAGCAACAAAAGGCAACCAAAGTAATAAGAGGGGGAAATTATTGTTATGAACAATAATTTGAATGGCTCTCTAGGACATTATATAAAGGAAAAAAGGACACTTTCCAAATTTCACATATTGTATTATCCCATTTCTACAACTTCAAAATGACACAATGATTGGGATGGAAACAGTAGTGGATAGGAGCAAAAGAGACAGGATTACGGAGAGAGGTTGAAGACAGAGAGGGGTGGGGAGGAGCTGGGGAGTTAAGTCCCTGAAGAGACTCGGAGGACTAGGATATAGAGCAAAGGGAAAATGTTTAACATGGGTCCCTCTTTCTCTCAGGAAACAGAAACTGTGGGAGTGGCATTTGACTCATTTCTACTCCCTCAGCCATTTACTCTGGCCCACTCAGCCCCTGACATCCTCTTTCCTCCCTAATGGTCAATCCCTATTAGACATTATTACATCATTAAGATTCTTTTTCTTTATTATTTAATGAGTAAAACCCTTTTGAAGTTTGAATCTGGTTTCCTTCCAGATATCTAAAGGTAAATAAGCCTTTTATGCTCTGAAAGAAATTGTTTCATAATCTCAGTTATTATTTCCAGAGAGTATTCATAAAGATAAAATAAATTTTAAAAAAATAATCAAATAGAAACGCAACACACTGATTACAGATAAGACATTCAAAAAATTCTTCAATAAGTGTGAATATAATGTAGTAATAAAACATGTATTTTATATACCTTAAGTCAAAGTAGGAGCTGCACACATTCAATTTAAAAAAAGGAAATGGGCTAAGTATCTTCTGTTGAATAGATAATGCGATATTTCCAAAAGACAATAATGAGGCAAAAAATTAGAAAATTGTCAGATAATATATAATAAGCTTTCAATAATAATCTAATAATAAATTATCAAGAGGTATGTGAGGTATTTAAGATTCATCTAGTTCTCCTGTTAAAATTTTTCTCTGTGGAGAATCCAATCTCCTTTCTCCTAGTACCAGTCCCCTGATTTTCCTTAGAGAAATGTTTCCCTTCATTTTCTTCCCCCTGTGGCTCACGTGGGGTTGGCCATATACTCAGCTCCTGGATTGTGAACATGCCTCAGGTAGGCTAATCACACAACTGCAATGATGCATAATCCCAGGAGTTTTGCTAGAATTATTGGAAGAGAAGTTATCTGTTATTAAACTAGTTGAATTGCTGGCAATTGCTTTATTTCTATAAAGATAATAAAGACTTGGTAATGAAGAGCACACAGAGGAAAGCAGATCTGTGAACATGGGGAAAGACTGGGCCTTCATGACATTGTTAGACCTTGAACTCCTGTCCTATCTAGTTATGTGGGTCAAATTCTTTTCCTTCTTTATTAACAGAAGATTGTTTGATTGCTTGCTGATAGTTGTAATGAAAAAACAAATCCCGTGTAATACTATTGGAAGTGAAATTCCATGAAATTTAGGGAATTAATATTGATTAGTAAACTACGCCAAAGAATCCATGTCCTTCTGAATTCTTTGTAAACACAATAGGCCCATGGGGGGGAAAATGGATGTTTCTCATCACATAAAACCTTACAAAATATCACTGATATGGAATGTTCTTCCTATAATTTATAAGGTATTATTCTATTGTAATGACATCATGTAAATAACTTAAAAGTTAACATTGTTAATTTGTAATTACAGAACTAAGGAAAGGAAAGAGTAGATAGTGGAGAACAAAAGCAATAAGGGGCTTGAAGGTTTTGTTTGTGTTTTTCTCTAGTGCCCAAACTCTCTGATCTTTAGTTTTAGAAGATGTAAGAAAGAGCTGATAACACGTAAAACTTCTTCCTCAAGGAGGATCAGTGAATTGCTTCTTCATAGTGCTCCCAGATTTTCTGAGATGGGTTTAGAATTTGATGGGAGATCCCAACATACAAATAAACATCAGTCTTTAACAAATTGCAAACTAATTAAATTTAAAATATTAGGGAATTCTATAGCTTTACTTTAACATTGGATGTCTTAATTTATTCACAACAAATGCCAAGTCTTTATGAAAGAAACAAACTATTATTACATCAAAACAAATTATTCTCCAAATAAATGTTGAGTGTGACTCATTGTGGAGAAAAATAACAATCTTCCGGGAGATTATTATTTACTGGGACACATTATTACATAACTCTTAATCCAAAAAGCAAAAGTTAGAAAAGAAAATATGCTTCCTCATATTAAGAACAGCCAAGGTTCTCAATGGGTGAGACAGTTCTCTTGCTAAAGGTGCTTTTATGAGTACATTGTTTATTCATAGTCTTAGTTCTCTGTGGTAATAGACTAGAATTATTGTTTTCTTTCCTAAAGCTGTGAGTGAGTTGCTTAGAATCACGAAGATCCTCAGAAGAAGCTGAACATTAGAATGGAATTCATCTGACTATGGCCCAGAATAAAATGCATGCTGACTGCCTTGCTGATAATAAAGGGGATGGATGATCTCTGCTTTTCTACTGCACAGAATCCCGAAGAATGATCTCTAGGATTATTGTAGATTTAATGTAGCTTTAGGCTACACCATACAGTTTTTGTGATCATAAAATTATCAAACTAGACGTTCCTTTGCACTGGCACACTACAGCTAATGCAAGGGTTTGAAATACCCTAAGGACTGCTTCTCATCTGCCTTGTAATGTGCAGGGCCGGAGGGTACAGACTAGCTAATGAGCGCCCAGGGAAAACCTAATTCACAAGGAACCAAAACGACTCTAACGAATGGCTCAATTTACCTCTAATTTGGACATCTCTTTAGGAGAATATATGACCCCACCACTGATGAAGTTTGTGCTAGAAAGGAATTTAGTCTCAACCTAAGAACAGGAAAAGGACATTTAGAATGTTATGATAGGAATACTACTTGATTTTGTCCTAGAAGGAAGTACAGGAAATAAATACAAGTAGTGCCTGAGGTACAAACATCTGAAGGATGTGTGACTCACACTTACAAATGATTGCTATTACAGGTAATAGGTAAATGTACCTTCCAACTTACATACAAATTTAAACTAAGAAAAACCCTACAGAGCCTTTCTCGCACCTGACCCTGGGACTGCATGTAGCTAAGAACATTGCTGATTGTTTTATATGCATAGTTGATTGCAGCTTCCAGACATTTTGAGATAGGTATCATTAATGACACCGCCTCTGTGTAAACTGGGGCTCACAGGGACTCTACCCTGTGGAGGCATCAGATCTCATTACGCAGTCATCTAGCTTCGTGGCAGTACACCCAGTGTGACCAAGCTCATGAAGTTCCCACCCTTGGGGTTTAATGCTCTGTGGCTGCTGTCTTAAGAGTCTCTGTAATTTTATTTTGGAATTTATATTTTGTAACTAAGTCCAACAGGGCAATGAAGTATGTATGAGTCCGGGGTTGGAGCTTCTGCACCTGTTCTGTTTGCCTTCGCTCTCTGTCCCCTGGGTCTCTGGACTTTAGACTGTCCCTTTCTCCTTGATCATTGCCGCCCTCTGCTGGTGGGTGCAAGGCAGTGGCCCTTCTTGCCTGGAACCGGCAGCCCCACTGCACTCTGGCTTTGTGCCTCCACATTCAGAGCATCCCCAGCTCCAGAGTTTCTTGTCTGCCCTACTGGCGGGAAGTGGGGATGAAGTGGGGAAGGGTGGTGTGTTGGGGCTAGGAGGCCCTAGCCAGTACCAGGCATTTTTCTTTTGCATTGAGACCCATAAATTATGTAGTCGGTCCTCAGTAAAGTTCTTTCTTTTTTTTTTTTTCACTTTGTTGCCCTCAGTAGAGTGTGGTGGCATGATAGCTCTCTTGGGCTCAAGCAATCCTCTTGCCTTAGTCTTCTGAGTAGCTGGAACCACAGGTGTCTACCATAAAGCCAGGCTATTTTCAGAGATGGAGGTATAGAGGTCTTGCTCTTGCTCAGGCTGGTCTCCAACCTGAGCTTGGGCAATCCACCCACCTCCGCCTCTCAGAGTGCTAGGATTGCAGGTGTCAGTGGAGTTTTGATTCAAATCCAGTTCTACATACAACCAAGATCCTGTAGAGCAGGAACCAAGACTGATAATCCAGAACTAAAATCAATTTTCTAGGCTTAGAAGAAGCTGGAGGAAAAGGTACTGAATTTGGAGTCAAAACACTAATTTTATTAGAAATCTTATCATTTACATTTTTGTAACACTCTAAGATACCTAATCTGCCTAAACTAAGGTAAAGTTTCTGCAAAGGCCTTGGTAGTAAATATTCTCAACTTTGCGGGCCCTATGGTCTCCGTTGGAACTATGTAGCTCTCACTGGAGCACAAAGGCAGCCACAGATACATCTAAAACAAATGAGCTTCACACTGTTTTCTAATAAAACTTTATTTGCAACACTGAAATTTGAATTTTCTATATTTTTTCTGTGTCATAAAATATCAAGCTCTTGGCTTTTAAACAATTTTAAAATGTAAAAGCCATTCCTAGCTCCAGAACTTTTTTTTTCTTTTTTGTTTTTTGAGACAGAGTCTTACTATGTCACCCTTGGTAGAGTGCCATGGAGTCACAGCTTACAGTAACCTCAACCTCTTGGGCATAAGTGATTCTCTTGCTTCAGCTTCCAAATTAGCTGTGACTACAGGCACATACCACAACATCCAGCTATTTGTTGTTGTTGCAGTTGTCATTATTGGTTAGCTGGCCCAGGCCCGATTCAAACCCGCCAACCTTGGGGTATGTGACTGGTGCCGGACCACTGTGCTACAGACGATGAGCCCAGAACTTTTGATAAATAAGGGATAGGCTGGAGTTAGCCTGTAGGAAAGAGTTTGCAGACTCCTGTTTTAAGCCATTGTTTTCTTGTCTGTTCAATGGTATATGTTTATCACTCTCTTAGGCATTAGGGATCAAAGGACACAGATTGTACGATCTTAACCCTTCACTTCTGTAGCACCACCTCACTGTGACCTGCTCAGCCTTAAACAAACAAGTAAAAACAGACTAAGGGTAGCTACTTCAGCTTTGGAAAAAAGGGAAATGTCTTACCTAAAATATTATCTGGGTTTAAGTACTACTAAACTATTGTAACATTTTATATGTGTATAAATGCACATCCATATGAGCATTTGTGTGTGCATATATACGTACATATGTGTTACGTGTACTTTATATGCATATGTACGTACACATTCACATACATCACCTTACATGTCCGAATTGTAAATTCCATCACACTGCATGTGTAGTTTACTGATTAGAGGAACTCAAACTTGGGTTTTACATCCAAATATATTGACCCTGTCTTAGAAATATAACAATTGAAATAAATTAGCAATATCCTATTAGGTAGTTTGCAACAATTAGGGATGCTCAACCTATCAAGTAGTTTCATGCCAAATATAAAACAAAATAGGCACCTGAGTTAAGCACCCAATCTACATACATTTTGAAGAGTGAAGAAAATAATTTCCCTTTACAGATAATCAGAATCTAACGTGTAAGCTGTGACTTCAATGTCACTCAAAATGCAAGAAGATGATTTTTTTCAGAGTAAAGAGTTAACCATCTGTGTACAAGTCCCCATTATATCAAGAAAAGTAAAAATGCTTTGTAGATAGGGTATAGGGGCCACCTAAGTTGCTTGTTGAAATATTGTGTCCCTGGTTCCATCTCAAAGGTTCCGACCTAGGAGGTCAGGAAGGAGGCCATGATTTGCCTTTTTAAACAAGTAGATTAGGTTATTTTAATTCAGCAGGCTCAGCGACAATGCTTCGGATATGGTTTTTAGAGAAAAACAATAAAGTTTTTTTTTTCTCCTAGTTTGGGAATAATCTAGATACTTAAGGAAGCAGAAGCTTGTTCATCCTACATGTCTTTACCAAAATCAACTATCAATGTTAGCAGAATTCATTAGTGGAAACAATAAAAATATTGCCAGCAGATTTAGGGCCAGAAAAAAGAACACTGAAGACAAACTCTTTTACTCCCCCCCAGTGATATATAGAAGGATCTGTACATTTTTACATGCAATTTCAAAGGGCTTAGGCCATCCAGAATCATATCTAAGAGTAATAATTATGCTACAAAAAGACTTGTGTCAATTAAATATTTAAGGAATTATGTTACAAAAAGACTTGTGTAAACATTAAGTATTTAAGGTTGGGTGCAGTGGCTCCTGCCTGTGATCCTAGCACTCTGAGAGGCTGAGGCAGGTGGACTACTTAAGCTCAGGAAATTGAGACCAGCATGAGCAAGAGCGAGACACTGTCTCTAAAAATAGTCAGGTGCTGTGGCAGGTGCCTGTAGTCCCAGCTACTTGGGAGGCTGGGGCAAGTGGATAGTTTGAGCCCCAAGAGTTTGAGGTTGCTGTGAACTATGACACCATGGTACTCTTCTGAGGGGTACAAACTGAGACCCTCTCAAAAAACAAAACAAGGCTCGTCACCTGTAGCTCAATCAGCTAAGGCGCCAGCCATGTACGCCTAAGGTGACGGGTTCGAATACCCAGCCCGGGCCCACCAAACAACAAGGATGGCTGCAACCAAAAAATGGCCGGGCGTTGTGGTGGGCGCCCTATGGTCTCATCTACTTGGGAGGCGGAGGCAGGAGACTCGCTTGAGCCCAGGAGTTGGAGGTTGCTATGAGCTGTGATGCCCTGGCACTCTACCCAGGGGGATAGCTTGAGGCTCCGTCTCAAAAAAAACCAAAAAACAAAAAACAAAAAACAATACAAAACAACCCCCCCACTTCATTAAATATTTAATTGCCTAAGAAGGATATTTTAACATTCTGCCAAATAAATTTTGAAATAAAAATTCATTTTCAAGTCATAATAGAACTCAATTTATTTTCTAACTAGGACTAAAAATTATTTAAGTTAAAGAAATATCATTCTATTCGTTTATTTAAGACACCTCACCCAAGGAAGAAACTCTGATCAGCATTAAATAAGTCACTAAATAAAGTAGCTAGATTAGCTGATTAGTTTGTCAGACTACAAACTATTTGGGGGTTAAAATTTTAAATAAGGAAAAGTGGTTAATTGATTAAGATCATATTGCAAATATTAATTATTGATTTTAACTGAGGATGTAAATAATTCCTGATATACTTACGAATTATATGCACTTTTGATTAAACATCAGGGCTTTCGTAAACAGTTGAATATATAGAACTCCCTTTCCAAAGAAAGACCTACTATTGTTTCTGTGAGAGGAAAGGTGTGTTTTATATTGCTGACTAATTTACTTGAGCCACAGAGAGCAGTAGTGGCCTGCTTGGTAAAGGGAGGGAAAGAGCAAACCTAGATGAAGAGCTTCGCAGGCCCACTCCGGCCAGTGTGGGTGGAGACGCAATCAGAGAGATCTCGGAGGAAAAGAGAAATCCCAGGGAAATGATTGTGAGGGTTGGCAGCCCACATGCCTTCTCATGAACTGAAGATCCTCCTTCTGCCAGCTATGGAGGATTTAGATTTCAGTTTATTAAGGAAAATAACAGGTTTTTAAGCACTTTCAACATATCACTTATGCTTCATTTGACAGTTTCAATGCTGGATTTCAGATTCTGCTTGTTGCCTGAAAATACAGAATGTTACTTAGCTTCAAATGACAAATGAAAATGAATATTCTTTTAGAAAATGATGGATAATTCTCATGATGTCAATCCCCAAAAATCAGAGTCTGAGTGAGGACAAAATTGAGGTGAAGCAAATAAAAGTGGGTGAGGCTGTCAAGGAAGCCATCTGTGATGGCTGCTGTGTTGTGTCATTGGTTATAGCATGCCACCAACTATTGCATTGGTTATAGCATGGGAATAGCACAGGACTGAGGCTACTGACATTTATTTATTTTACAAACATTTATTATTGAGTTTGACAATGACTAAAAAAAAAATTACTGTTCACCTTAGAAAAGGGACCACATCTGCCAGTAGTTTTCTGCTGAACAAAAGTACTTGAAAAATTCAGAGCAGAAACAGAGAAACTTTCTTCTTTATTTTCTCATTGGGAAGGAATAGATTTGATAAAGCATGAATGAAGCAATTACAGTGCCATTTGATCCAGAAGGCTGAACTAAAAATAGTAATCTATATTTTCAAAAGACAGGACTACTGATAACTCTGTCTAGAAAATCCACATGCTCAAAATGTTTTGTATTTAGTTCTACTGCTATTATAAAACCAAAGTTAAGATTTATTTCATTTTAAATTTTTAAGAGTTAGATATGAATTTTGCGGGTGATCCAAGCCCTTTGGCTTCTGAGTTCATGTTTTTTCCACCTACTTTATTTAGTGCCTTACTTAATGCTGATCAGAGTTTCTTCCTTGGGTGAGGTATCCTAAATAAATATGACAAAATCCACATAAATTAATTTAGGGCTTCAAGTAGTCTTAAGAAGCTCATTGGGAACAAAGGATTAATGTGCTCTTTAAAATAAAATTTTGAATTATCTGTAGATTCCGATTTTCCATTCCCCTTTGTTATAGATAAATAAGAGCTGTATTTATACATGAACAGAATTTGTTAGAAAATTCCTTTTAAAGTAATGAAAAGAAGCTAAAAATATTCTTATCTTTATCTAGGCATGAGACTAATTTTTTTTTTTAATGCTTAACTAATCGAACTTGAATGACACTCCCTGCTCATGTTATGTCAGAAAGTACAAGTTCCCTACTTTGTCAGTTATTTCACAAAGTTAAGTTTTAAAAAATTCTCTTATGCAGATGGGGGGTTTTGGTTTATTGCACACCTCTTGGGGACGGGACACAATTATAAGAGACTTTAACAGCAACGAAAAATTCTCATATGCAAATCGAAGAATGCAGAGACATACTATCAACTGCCAGACTTCTGGAGAGATAGGGTAGAACTCGTAAGAGGATATTAAAATAATGCAAATAATATAAACACATCACAAATATGGCAAGGGAACAGTCTAATCACCCACTCCTTCCCAGATGGAATTAAAGAAATCTTCAAACCTGGCCTGGTCTAGACACATCACGGAGTAGGTTAGATGTTTAAATGCTCTGCTCTCATTGGCTAGGTGTTTAAATGCTCCACTCTCATTGGCTAGGTGTTTAAATGCTCTTCTCTCTCTGGTCCTTACCTGAGTGATGAAAATCCTCTTCAGGGAACCCTGGGGGTTCATCACGTTAACCTAGGAGAGAAAGGTACAGTTTCTGTGAATGTGAGGTGCCTTTTTGTTTGGTTGTACTGAGAGCAAATACAACACAATTGTTTAAGGCCAGTTATTCCTATATCTCCTCACCCTTTTCCAAGTAAGGAGTTTCTCTCAGGGATATCATTATAGGGATATATATTTTTTGGTAACAACTTGCAATATGAAAGAACTTTGGGCATAAAATGTGAGCACTGTTAAAGTATGCGTCATTGCCTTTTAATTTATTCAATACATTGGAAAAATTATGATTAACTTTTCTAAGATTTTTTAAAAATAAAGGCCTTGAAATCTCTCAACTTTGATATGTCAGTGACAGAAAGCTATTTTCAAGCAAATGAGAGAAGCACACATACTCAAGCTTTCCTTTTGGTTTTTAAGCATTGGTGTTCAGAGTTATATGAAAATAGTGCTTACATAAAAATCACATTTACTTACGATACAGAATAAAATGCGGTAGCACAGTTTGACAAAGACAATTCAGATGAGAATGTGATTGGGAAAGGAAAATTTTTAAATAGTAAGAGCAACAAAGATAATGATAATAACTCCTTCATTATCCATGAATTACTTATAGACTTTGAGGCCCATTCTACATGCTGTGATACTGTTATCCATTCAAGGAATTTGTGTGGTAATGAGCAAGATAAATAGTACATGAACAGCGCTAATATGACAAGATACATGCTTATAGAGACATAGCAAAGTGCACGGGGAAGGCTAAGCTGGAAAGCACTGACTCCCTGAGATGAAGCAAAGGTTGGCAGAGCTTTCCAGAGGATTTTACCTGAGAATGTTGGGCATTTACTGGGCATACAAGCAGCAAAGAACATTTCAATTGGGCAGACTGGCTATGTAAGGGACAGAGGAGTGAAAAAACATAAAGCTTATGAGAAAGCCAAACAGACGACTGGAATGAGGGATAAATCTGGATTTGTAAAAATATGCCAGGGTAAAGGAGGGATTGCTAGGAAATCTTTATTTCTGCTTATAACCTATGGGAAATTATTGATGTATATTATAGCAAAAAAAAAAAAATAGCACAAAGAGAAAGAATTTCCAGCTATTGTAGAAGGATTTTCAGAAGCATAGAGCAAATAGGTTTCATGAGACAGAATATTATTTCATTCAAATTCCTTAATACTATTTGAGAAATAAGGAAATCCCTGGTCCCTGGATGATAGCAGTATAAGAGGACTAGGATAACAGGCAGGGTTTCTGCAGGCATGTTCGAGGTACCGTTTTATGGTGCCAAGAAGTGACAAGAAGCAAACTCGGAAACTCTTATCTGGTGACCACCTAACGCATGTCAGCAAATGTATTTCTTATCTCTTTTTTAGAGATACGGTCTCTCTGTGTCACCCAGGCCAGAGTGCACTGGTGTCACCATTGTTTACTGTAACCTCAAACTCCTGGGCTCCAGTGATCCGTCTTCCTCAGCCTCTTGAGTAGTTAGGATACAGATGTGTAGTATCACACCAGCTAATTTTTAAATGCTTTGTAGAGATGGGGTCTGGTTGTGTTGCCAAAGCTGATCTTGAACTCTGGGCTCAATCCAGAAGTTGGAAATGGAAGCAATCCTCCCACCTCTGCCTCCCAAAATGTTGAGATAATAAGCATAAGTGACTGTGGTTGGCTAGCAAATATTTTTTAATACATATGATTTTATTTAGTCTTCACAACAATTTCACATAGTCAAAATAACTTTCAGAGAGGTGAGCTTCAACATCAGATCACTGGTAAAGGCAGTGGCATGACCCTAAAACAGGATATAAAACTCTGGGTTGTATTACAACTGATGCACTTTCTATAGAATCCTCTACCTCAAGTGTTACCTCTGTGGTTGGGTATATAGTCATGACAATCATTTTGAAACTCTATCACATTTTATGGAGAAGGCTTTGGGACATGATTCTGAGCTGATCTCTCTATGGTTTGGTGGGAAAAGGGTGGTACAGTCAGAAGCCAGGTGAATGCAACTCTCGGAGGCAAGGATGGGTCACATTTTAGAGTAGGCCATAGTGCTGAAGAAAAAAGAATAAAGAGCTATTTTTTATGCAGAACTGAGAATATATAGTGACTTCTTTGATACATGAAATGAAGGAGAGCCGAGAACTAAACAATGACTGTTTTGATATGAGAGACTGCAGAAAAGAAGAAACTGTCAACATATATAGAGAGAGAATATGGAAGCAGGAACAAGTGCCATGATTAGGAGAGTAAACTTGACCTGAAAACAAAGAACATATTTCAGTGATTATTAGATTCAGAAGAAAGAAACCAGGGACTTTACAACAGCACATTTTATGTATTTCTAATGATTAATTTATTGCAGGCTCAGTCAAACAACTGCATAAAGGGGTAAAAAATCATTATCGGTGAGGTCAGAAGTGTGGATTAGCATTCATGATCATTTAAATAGATTGTATACAACAGTAAGTTCTGAAATAGACACTACTTTTTTAATGAGAAATATGCAAATTACACTGGGAAGACCATTTACTATAGCCATTGTCTGAAAAGTTGTCAGGGGAAATAAGACATTACGAAGAGTAAGAAAACAGATTTATTACTATGACATTTTTTATGTGCTTTAACTATTGCACAATTTGAAATGATTGGCATAATAATACTTCTTATAATTACTATTATCAAGCCTGAACATAATTTTTGGCTGTGGGAGGAGTGACACAAAATATGTTCCTTGGGATAAAAATTTAGAAGGTAGAGAAGGGTGGTTGGAGAGATGGACAGTTTGAAGTATAGACGAAGACTTTTCTATCCCTTATTTTTGAGAGTTTTCATTTTTATAGAGTGATCTTGAGTTGAAAATAAAATTTTATTATTCATTTGGAACAGTATGGTATTTTTGGCTCTTTGTAGCCAAAGGTAATGCCAAGTATGTATTTCATAAGAAAATGATGTGTTTATGAAAGCATACCTATACACATACCCCAGTCCAGCACACTGTGTAGCTGTCAGTGTGATTCTCATCAATTCCAGGCCTATTTCTACTCAGGGATTCACATTATCGCTATGAATCAGTTCATTCACCATTATTGAGTGTCTAGAATGTGCCAGGCATTGTTCCAGGTATAGACTTGAGAATAAAACTGAAAAACTCCTTTCCTAAAAGGGAGACAGTAAAACAGATGAATATAATCTCTAGGAGAGAGAGTTACGTGCTATGAAGAATGGTAAGTGAAAAGGCTTTTTTTTTACATAGCAAAGCTTGAAATGGTGGCCAATGATCTAATTACGAAGCATTCTACAGGGCATGATAAGGGGTGTGTATTGAGTAGGACCTATAGGACTTGGGGTCAGTTGGACAAAGGCGAGAGGAAAAAGGGGGATCAAAAATGACCCCCATATTTTTGGTCCAAGCAACCAGAGGTTTACTGGTATCATAATATAAATAGAAAATATTTCAGGAAGAACAACTTGAGATGGAATATGAAGAAGTTACTCTGGTACATATTTATTTTTAAATGCTGAGTAGACATACAAAAGAAAATTTGTATGGCTTAGATCTTTGATATCTAAGTAGGGAAACGAAAAATTCAGGGCTGGGCTATAAATCTGGAAGACTTCTGCAAATGCATATTTTTTTTTAAGACAAAAGATCAGTGGAGAAAACCCGAGTGTGGATAAAGAATGACAAAGAGCTGAAGATGGAATCCTAAGCTATTCTCATCTTTAAACGTCTTTAAAAGGAAGATAAACTGTAGACTATGCATGAGTAATAGGATTTGGAAGTAGAAACTGATGACATTCTCCATCATAACTAAGAATCAGTGTACCAGAAAACAAAATCTTTAAAAAGAGGATACTTTTTAAGAGAATAGAAGGAGAACTGAGACCACTGAAATTTCCTAAACCTAATACACAGATTTACAAATTAGTATAAGCTGTTCAAAGTGTTTGTCATGGACAGTACATTATGGCTATCCATCTAATTAAAAAACCCTTCATTAAACATATACTTTTAGCTTTGTAATAGTAACTTACATGATACAGTATGTCATGCTGTCTCTTAAAAGTTTTAAAATCCGGCTCGGTGCCTGTGGCTCAATCGGCTTAGGCGCCAGCCATGTACACCTAAGGTGGCGGGTTCGAATCCTCAGCCCGGGCCCACCAAACAACAATGATGGCTGCAACCAAAAAATGGCCGGGCGTTGTGGCGGGCGCCTGTGGTCCCAGCTACTTGGGAGGCAGAGGCAGGAGACTCGCTTGA
>CAUYQV010028206.1:0-10236 GCA_963574575.1 Galagoides demidoff | reverse complement strand
AGAATGAAAAGAAATAATGCAGGTTTAAGGCTACAAAAATTAAGAAGGTTTGAGAAATTAACATTTTCTCTACACATTAAATTACGCAAGAGAGTGTGTGTGTACATAGTAGAATCTCCATAGTTGACGACCTTCTTAAATTGACCTAATTTTCTTTTTTTTTTTTTGAGACGGAGCCTCAAGCTATCCCCCTGGGTAGGGTGCCATGGCATCACAGCTCGTAGCAACCTCCAACTCCTGGGCTCAAGCGAGTCTCCTGCCTCTGAGGCACCTCCCAAGTAGCTGGGACTACAGGCGCCCGCCACAATGCCCGGCCATTTTTTGGTTGCAGCCATCATTGTTGTTTGGCGGGCCCAGGCTGGGGATTCGAACCCGCCACCTTAGGTGTACGTGGCTGGCACCTTAGACGCTTGAGCCACAGGTGCCGAGCCTATTTATTTATTTTAAGAGAGAGGGTCTTGCTTTGTAGCCCAGGCTGGAGTGCAGGACACTAAGTTTTTTTTTCTTTTTTTGTAAAGATGATATTTCTATGTTGCCCAGGCTGGGGTCTCCAACTCCTGACCTCAAACGATCCTCCCACCTCAGACTTCCAAAGTGCTGGGATTACAGGCCTGAACCACTGAGCTCAGCCCCAATATACTTTTATTACATATATGCTTTTAATTATAGGGAATGTCAAGGAAAAATATTACTTTTCATTCTATTCATTGTGAATTATTTGGCTTTTATTAATGCATTAAGTATCCATTACTTGTATATATTTCTTAAAGCAAATAATTTTTTCAATGACAAAATATACTAGTAAGTGTGGGAAACTGTGACAAATGCTTGTTATCACCAGCATCATCTTTTCTATGATGTGATTAAAGAAAGAAGATAGGCTTTGGAGTGTATGTTGGGGGTGAGTCTGAGTTCAGTCCCATCTTAGCTGCATGGCTGGGGCGAGATGATCTGTGAAGGAGGGAATGATAATGCCTCCCTTCCATTATTTTTAGGGCAATAAAGTGAGAGAATGGTGGAAATCTCTTAGCACAGGAGACACACAGTAAACAGTGGCTGTAAATATCCATAGCTATTGTTTTCTGCCGCTTGCAGGTGGAGTAGCTGGGAGTTTACAGGGCTGACTGAGGAGAGACAGATGCTGAGCAGTTTCCTCAGCCTCAGCTCCTCACACCCTCACGCCTATGTGCTGCAGCCATACCGACTTTCCCCCACTCTGAACCCACCAGGCAATTCCTGCTCCTTGACCTGCCTTAGCAGTGCAGTTCCCTCTGCCCAGACCACGCTTTTGCTATGGTATACAAATGAACTGATCGTAGAAGACCAAGTTTATTTTCAAGAGGAAGTTTTATCCTCCATTTACTCAGCTGGCATGTATTTAGGAATGCTCTTTTATGTTTTAGACATCTATGCTGGAACATAAAGTGGCCTTTGTTTTCTTAACTCATTCTGTTATACCTCCCTGGACCCCAGTTTTTACACAAGTCCCAGCTTATAGCCCTGCTCAAAGCTGCTCAGGTTTCTTTGAAGGATATGATTTTATAGTCTCATTGAGCTGAGAAAAGAGGCAAAGGGGAGTAAGACAAGCAAGGCTAGGAGACCACCTAGGGCAAGGCACATTAATGACAAGAATGATGTTGAGGGGGTGCTAAATGGCACCACCAATTTCCCCAATATCCTGCTTAATAAAACTTTCACACTCAGCCAGATTTTCCAAGTTTCTCAAGGACTACTTAAGTAGGAACCCATCCAAAACCTTATTAAAGAGCAGGGAGATGACATTTATTGGCTCTGCATGATCTACTAAGCCTGCCAGTCTGCCAAGGGATACCTTGAGTTGACTCCCTGATATTCCCAGCATGCTGGGCAATGATGCTGTGGTGGTGGGGGGTGCGGAGGGAGTCTTCTTCCTTCCTTACTCCAGATTCTGTTCTTGATGCGAGGATCTGGCCAGTCTGCAAACAGAAACACTTTGCATCATTTGGACCACAGATCCTGCCCCCTAGGAAGAGGGAGGCCAAGGGTGATGGATAGTCAAATAGGAGAATACAGCTAGCTGGGACTGTGTTCTGTTTCCCCTGGGGCTGGTGGCTCCTGTGGCCCCAGCTCTTGCTCACTAACTACTCAGTTCCATTTTTTTTTTAGTCAGAGTAATGCTGTGATAAGAGCTGACTTCCTCCAAAGGCAGAGTGTCTTAGATGCTGTTGTACACCCAGCACCAGTCACCCAATAGATGTTTGGTGACAGGGTCATGAATAAGTGAATGTCTGAATGCATGAATGAGTGAATAAAGCAACTTTCAATTTTCCCCCACTCCGACCTGCTGCCTTCTTCATATGTCTTTGCTTCAGCTAGTAGATAAAAAATTATGGCTATTCACTACCATGTTTTAAACCATACTTCCTTGTTACTGATTTTTTAAGAAGTTATGACTTTAAAACAAAAAAACCTAGAACATATTGAAATATTAAATGCAAAGAAGGGGTGGTGCCTATGGCTCAGTGGGTAGGGTGCTGACCCCGTATACCGAGGGTGACAGGTTCAAACTCGGCCCCAGCCAAACTGCAACAACAAGTAGCCGGGCGTTGTGGTGGGCGCCTGTGGTCCCAGCCACTTGGGAGGCTGAGGCAAGAGAATTGCCTAAGCCCCGGAGTTGGAGGTTGCTGTGAGCCTTGTGATGCGATGGCGCGGCACTCTACTGAGGGCAATAAAGTGAGACTCTGTCTCTACCAAAAAAAAAAAAAATGTAAAAAATAAATAAATAAATGCAAAGAAGAAATGTGAATTACAACCATGTTGGAGCAGAACTGCCCAATGAACTGGAACCCCTTATGTTGAACTGTGTATGGTAGGACAAAAAAGTCTATCTATGTTCTTGGAATAAAGAAAGGAAGAAGGGAAGAGAGAGGAAAGGACAGAAGTAGTGAGAGGAGAAAAGAAGATGGACAAAGAAAGATGGCGAGAAAGAGAAAGAAATTGGAGTTCTGGTCCTGTTACTCTGAGTCATAGCTTTGTAACTAACCTTGAGCCTCAGTTTCCCCATCTGTAAAACAAAAGATTGGAATGGGTCCAGTTCTCAGACTTTATGAGAGCTTTTGAACCACATGGGTAGAAGGCTGTTAAACATGCAGATTCCTGAGACCTGACCTTTTGGGACTTTAACTCCGGGTTGGAGCCCTGGGAATCTTTAAGCCTCTTCATGATCCAGCTGCAGAAGATATAAAAGTTCACTTTGAGATACCAGATAGCCTCAGAGAGGAGGTGAGTCTGACTCTCAGGGATGAGACTCTCAAACTGGGATTTGTATCAGTTTTCCTCACTTCTTGGGGTAATAATAAATCAGTTTGAGGGCCCCTTTAGCTCTGGTTTAGATGAGAATGACTTATTAGTAAGTGGTTGGAAGTAGCAAACTGGCTCAATGTAGCCTTTGCCTTAAGCTATTAGAACTTGGTAAATGTGATTAGGATTAATGCCCAATTTATGTGTCCCTGGCCATACTTAATGTGTATAGAGATGATACAAACAGTACCCCCCCATCTTTGGGTGGTGGTGCTGCTTCTAAGTCTTGTCACAGCATATTCTGCTCTTCATTGGCAAACACAGGAAAAGAACTTAGATCTATGTTTTCTCAGTGAACCATGTTGCAGATAACTATTTATTCGTTTATTTATATTTTTGGAGACAGAGTTTTACTTTGTTCCCCTTGGTAGAGTGCACTGGTATCACAGCTCACAGCAACTTCAAACTCTTGGGCTCAAGTGATTCTCTTGCCTCAGCCTCCTGAGTAGCTAGGACTATAGGTGCCCACCACAATGCCCAACTATTTTTATTGTTTATTATTTTTTTTTTAATTTTTTGTAGAGACAGAGTCTTACTTTATCACCCTCAGTAGAGTGCCGTGGCATCACACAGCTCACGGCAACCTCCAACTCCTGGGCTTAGGCAATTTTCTTGCCTCAGCCTCCCGAGTAGCTGGGACTAGAGGCACCTGCCACAATGCCCAGCTATTTTGTTGTTGTTGATGTGGTTGTTGTTGCAGTTGTTGCAGTTTGGCTGGGGCCGGGTCCAAACCCAACACCCTCAGCATATGGGGCCAGCATCCTATCCACTGAGCCACAGGCGCCTCCCCCAGCTATTTTTAGAGACAAGGTCTTGCTCTGGCTCAGACTGGTCTCAAACCTGTAAATTCAGGTGATCTACCCACCTGGGCCTCCCAGAGTGCTAGGAGTATAGGCATGAACCACCACACCCAGTCACAGATAACTATATATTTATTAAAGAAAAGTTCTGAGGACTTACTAACAGTAGGTTTCTACAACTTACTTATTCAGAACAATGATAAAGTTGCAGTGTAGATTGTTACTACTTTAATGAAATTAATGATAAAATATTCTAAGAAGCCCTGGGGGTAAAGTCTATGTACTTCAGTTTCGTGGCAGGTGGGCACATGCAATTTGCATACATGTGCTTAGGATAAAAAATGGAGGGGGTTATACAAAATCATAGCAGCGATTATGAATAGTAGAACTACAGATTTTTATTATCTTCCTTATACTTTTTATATATTGATTCTATTTGTTATATTTTCTATAATATGTCATTATTCTTTTTTTTTTTTGGAAGGTCGGGGGACAGAGTCTCACTCTGTTGCCCTGGGTAGAGTGCTATGGCATCACAGCTCACAGCAACCTCAAACTCTTGGGCTCAAGTGATCCTCTTGCCTCGGCTTCCAGGGTAACTGGGACTACAGTTACCCACCACAACCCGGGCTATTTTTTCTTTTTTTAGTAGAGATGGGGTCTCACTCTTGCTCAGGCTGGTGTCTAACTCCTGAGCACAGAAAATCCACCCACCTCAGCCTTTCAGAGTGCTAGGATTACAGGCATGAGCCACCAACCCTGACCTCATTATTCCTTTTTAAATCATGAAACACATTCATATAACACAACCTTGTGTTTATAGATACTTTAGAGTTTCAAAGATGCTTTCACTTATTTGTTATTGGGTTTAATTCTTATATTTATTTATTTATTTTTTGAGACACAGGCTCACTATGTCACCCTCAGTAGAGTTGCTGTGGCGTCACAGCTCATTAGCAACCTCCAACTCTTGGGCATAACAATTCTCTTGCCTCAGCCTCCCGAGTAGCTGGGACTAGAGGCGCCCCCCACAATGCCTGGCTATTTTTTGTTGCTGTTAGCTGGCTGGGGCCGGGTTCGAACCCGCCACCCCTGGTATATGGGGCTGGCGCCCTACCCACTGAGCCACAGGCGTCGCCCCTGGATTTGATTCTTAACTGTAAGAAGTACTCTGAGAAAGTGTCATTTTATTATCATCACCTAACAAACAAAATAACTTCCCTAATGTCGTAGTTATAAGAGGTGGAGTTCAACATAAGCCCAGATCTCCCAAGTACTCCGGGCCCCTGTGATTGCTTGCTTGAGCAAGTGGGCTCTGGGCCCCCTACACACACGTCCAGTACTGCTCCCATTCCCCTCCCTTGCTGTTCCCTCTGTGTAGCCTCTGCCTAGCACAACCCTAGACCCTTAGACAGGTACATGTGAAGGAACCCAGCAGTGAGTCTCTACCCACTTGTCAGGCTTTATGGTATTGGAAGCAGCCTGCTTTGCATGCAGGGCTGTGGTAAGGTGAATCCTGTGCCTCTGTGTTGAGCCTACAGAGAGATTGACCCTGCTCCAGGGCTTCCAGTTAAAGGTCTGGAGGGCGAGAAGCAGGTGCCCCTTGCAAAGTGCTGGAAGAATAGAGCAGTGATCCAAACAGGAGGTTATGCTGTAATCCTAGCGTTCTGGGAGGCTGAGGTGGGTGGATTGCCTGAGCTCAGAAGTAGAGCCCAGCCTGAGCAAGAGTGAAACCCCTTCCTAAAAATAGCCAGATGTTGTGGTGGGGCCTATAATCCAAGCTACTCAGGCAGCTGAGGCAAGAGGATCCTTTGAGCCCACAAATTAGATGTTGCTGTGAGCTACAACACCAGGGCACTCTACCAAGGGTGACAAAGTGAGACTCTGTCTCACACACATGAAAAAAAAAGGCCCCCCCCCCCCAGAAAAAAAGGCTGAAGGGTGATCCAGGCACAGCCTTCACTGTGGCAGGATGCTAGGTGGCAAGTGGAAGGGAGGCCCTTTAAGAACTGGTGACACCAACGCTGTGTTGTGCTCTTCAGAGGACACGACCCTGCCCTGCCCTGCCCAGGGATTATAAACGGCTCTCCCGGGTATTGTTGGGTTTCTTTCCTTTCTACAATGAGCTAATGGCCTCCAACCGCAGCACTGTGGAGCACTGGAGCTGTGGGAGGAGAAGGGTGCAGTGCTGGGCAGAGAGGGTGGGGTGGGAAATGGCCGGGCAAGCCAGCAGACCCATGGAGTCGCGCTGCGGGCCCTGCCCTTGCACGTGGCTTCTCTGAACTTGCTTCCTGACTTATGAAATGCTGATGATGCTAATGATTTTATTTTTTAAAATGTATTCTTTTTTTTATTTCAGAGTATCATAAGGGTGCACACATTTTGATCACATAATTTGCGTTTGTACCTTTTAAGTCAAAGTTATAAGTATGTCCCTCACCCAGGGTATGTGCGTTGCACCTGTTAGGTGTGAATTCCTCCTACCTCACCCCCCCCCCTTTGATTTCCATTGGATTTTACCTCCGTATGAAGGCTAATGATTTTAATGATACCTACCTTGTTTTAAGAATTTTTTTTGGCTGGGGGGACAGTTTCACTTTGTTGCCTTTGGCAGAGTGCTATGGTGTCGTAGCTCACAGCAACTTCAAACTCTTGGGCTCAAGTGATTTCTCTTGCCTCAGCCTCCCGAGTAGCTGGTACTACAGGCACATGCCACAATACCCAGCTATTTTTAGAGACGGGGTATCGCTCTTGCTCAGGCTGGACTGGAACTGGTGAACTCAGCAATCCACCCACCTCGGCCTCCCAGAGTGCTGAGATTACAGATGTGAGCCACCTTGCCCCGCCTTTAAGGATTGTTTTATTACTTAAGTTGATTTACTTCCTTAAGAAAGGACTTAGTGAGTACCAGTTGTGTCCCACATCTTATTCCAGTATTGGGAATAGAGCAGTGATCCAAACAGGAAAAAACCCCTGTCTTCATTTAGGGGAAACATGATAAATAAGGAGATAATAAATCTTCAGACAGTGATAAGCACAGCCAGAAAAATACAGCTGAGTAAAAGGGATAAAGGAAAGGGAGGGTGTTTGAGATAAGGAATTCAGAGAAGGCCTCTCTTGGTAGGTGAAGCCAGAGGGTGAGGCAGGTGACATCTGGGGAAGAGCGTCCCATGCAGAGAGGACAGCAAGTGCAGCAGGATGGGTTTAAATGAGACAATGGACATGGCCACTGGGCCCCTGACGTAAACAAAAGGAGTCTCCAAGGTGACCACTCCCCACTGGCCTCTTGACCCTCTAATAGCTAGCAAAGAAGTGACCAGCCATCACAGGAACTTAAGTGTTACACTTGACATTAACTAAGGTCCTGGGATCTAAACTGTCAACACCGCTCCAGGAATAAGCAAAATGAGAAAGCAAACAGCCCTTCTTCATGCCTCTAGCAGAAGTTCACACTCAGTCTCTCCCCTGGGATGTGCGCTCTGTAGCCAGTTCTGCTTCTCACTTCTCAGGGGTCCTGGAGGGCAGTAGTGAGCCACACAACCTTTGAATCTTCAGTGTTGTTACAGCTAACTCCCAGGGCTGTCATGAGAATGAATCAGGACCAGTATACAAGAAGTACAAAATTATAAGTTACTACCCACATTCTAGATGCCTGGCAGATATTGCAAGTGGCCAGGGGAGGGATCTAGGGAATACCTGTGAGCTACAGGCAACTGAGCTCCCTCCCCGATCTGACTCCTTGTCCTGTTCTCACACGGAAACCATGTCAAGCCATTAACATGTTATGTCCACAAAATACAGTGCCTGAATTTTGCCAGAAGCCAAGAGGTAGTGTTTACTTCCCACCTAACTTTGGTTGCCTTCCAACTCCTGAGATCAGGGTCTCTCATCAGCCCCCACAGAGAAGTGTGGAGCTGTGATTGGGCTTTGCATTCTCTCCATCCCACCCCTTGCACTTAATTGGGGCCATCTCTGCAATTTATGGAAAGTGCTCTTAGAACAAGGTGAGCCAGACAGAAGATAAAGCAGGAATCTCAGGATTTAACCAGATGGAAAAAACACACCTTAAGTTCATATGTTCCAGAGTGAGACCAGCAAGAATCTGTTTGGCCATATAATCGTGTGGGTTTGAAAAATGGAAAGAAACATTTCAGCTCATAGTCCTGGAAAATGGAAAATTTGAAGAAAAAAGAGGAAGAACTTGGTGCTTGAAGTCTGACAATAGGCTGATGGGCCATGGAAGTGGATGCTAAGGAGTGTGGATGCAGCCTAGAAGGCAGCTCCCAGGGACCTCCTTATCTGCTCAGATTCCAAGCAACTGTCAGCATTTTGTTTGCTTTCCTGAGATCCAACCCTAGCATGAGGAAATAATGGTGACCTTGAGACCCTGAACAAGTGGAATTATTAATGTTTGATAAATCAGTATCAGGAATTTAGAGTGTTTAGCTCAAGTGGGCAGCAGATCTAGGCCAGATGGTGGTGTACCAAACCTGGGGGTCTCAGTTAACACTGTACACGTAAAATGCAAGTGGAAGCCAGGCCTGACGTCCCATGAGAGGAGTACAAAGGGATTGCTGACCACCCTTGGCTGAGTGACTGTCAGCAAGTGCCTTATCTTTTCTCATCCATAAAACAGGAATAATGACTCCTGCCACACCTAACTCACAGGGCTCTCATGGGACTTACATTAACTGAGCAAATTTAGAACCCATGACGTCAAATGATAGCCCTTTACTTCCTCCATATCCCTCTAGAATGTTTGTGAGGCTCACCTGAGCAGTTACACACAATAGATGATCAATAATTATAAATAATTGTTGTTTCTTGCCAAAATGCTATATGTAAAAATGTAATATATGTGCACAGAGTAACATAAGTATAATTTCTTATTTCCAGGTAGGGTTACCACACATTCCCACTGCCACTGTCCATCCCAGTGAGTTTCTCCCATCCTGGGGACTTCAATCATCCCTGCTATCCTCCTTGCATTTGGCACCTCCCTGAGTCAGCCCTACCCACAGTTTCCTCCAAACACTATTTTCAGCATGTTGTTCCTCCTAGAGAACAAGGCTTCCCATGGGCACAGGGCCTCAGTGCCCCCAGTTTGATCTCTAAAGCAACCTCCCTTCTCTGCGCTCAGGGTCAAGCCATCTCATATCTACCCATGCCTTTGCTTATTCCTTGGGCTGTCACCAAGGAATGCCCTTGCCTCTTCTTCCTTCATTTCAGTCCTTAGGGAGATTCCCCTGATTTACTGGACACTACAGATCACTCAGCTGGTATAGGCTCAGTTTGTGTTGTGCAATTTTGCTTTTGGCTACACATGACTTTTCTTTTCTTTTTTTTTTTTTTTTTTTTTTTTTTTTAGACGGAGCCTCAAGCTATCCCCCTGGGTAGAACGCCATGGCATCACAGCTCATAGCAACCTCCAACTCCTGGGCTCAAGCGAATCTCCTGCCTCCGCCTCCCAAGCAGCTGGGACCACAGGCACCTGCCACAACGCCCAGCCATTTTTTGGTTGCAGCCATCATTGTTGTTTGGCGGGCCGGGCTGGGGATTCGAACCCGCCACCTTAGGTGTATGTGGCTGGCGCCTTAGCCACTTGAGCCACAGGTGCTGAGCCAATTCCAGGCCCTCTTAGTAGCAGAAGCTCCCTGAAGAGCAGTGCTGCCTTTCCACAAAACTTCTTGTTTGAGCATTTAATTTAATTTATTATTTTTTTTTTAAGACAGAGTCTCACTATCACCCTCAATAGAGTGCAGTGACATCCAGCTCACAGCAGCCTCAAATTCTTGGGTTCAAGCGATTCTCTTGCCTCAGCTTCCTGAGTAGCTGGGACTACAGGTGCCTGCCACAACATCCTGATGTTTTTATTTTTATTTTATTTTCTTTCTTTTCTTTTCTTTTCTTTTTTTTTTTTTTTGAGACGGAGCCTCAAGCTATCCCCCTGGGTAGATTGCCATGGCATCACAGCTCATAGCAACCTCCAACTCCTGGGCTCAAGCGAGTCTCCTGCCTCCGCCTCCCAAGTAGCTGGGACTACAGGCGCCTGCCACAACGCCCAGCCATTTTTTGGTTGCAGCCATCATTGTTGTTT
>CAUYQV010028203.1:0-10472 GCA_963574575.1 Galagoides demidoff | reverse complement strand
TGGTCCCAGCTACTTGGGAGGCGGAGGCAGGAGACTTGCTTGAGCCCAGGAGTTGGAGATTGCTATGAGCTGTGATGCCATGGCACTCTACCCAGGGGGACAGCTTGAGACTCCGTCTCAAAAAAAAAAAAAAAAAAAAGGAGACAAGTCTTGCTCTTGCTCTTACTCAGGGGATCCACTCGCCTCCCAGAGTGCTAGGGTTACAGGCATGAGCCACCTCACCCAGCCTATTGTGATATGTTTGGGGTTTTTTTTTTAGACAGAGTTGTGCTTGTCCCCCTTGGTAGAGTACTGTCGCATCATAGCTCACAGCAACCTCAAACTCTTGGGCTCAAGCAATCCTCCTGCCTCAGTCTCCCAAGTAGCTGGGACTACAGGCACCCATCACAATGCCTGGCTATTTTTTTTTAGGGACAGAGTCTCACTCTTGTTCAGACTGGTCTTGAACTCCTGAGCTCAGGAGATCCACCCACCTCAGACTCCCAGAGTGCTAGGGTTACAGACGTGAGCCACTGCACCTGAACCCTATTATTACAAAATTTGATTTACTATGATGGTCTGGAACCAAACCCAAAATATCTCCAAGGTGTGTGTGTATACATATATATACCTATATACATACACACAAGTAAAATAAGCTGGTTACAAGTAAGACAGATACTGTATGATTCTTCACCATACATGAGGAACTTAGATAAGTCAAATTCAGAGATAGAAAGTAGAATGGTGGTTGCCAGGGGTTGGGTGAGGAGAATGGGAACTTGTTGAATGGGTAAAGAGTTTTAATTTTGCAAGATGAAAAGAGTTCTGGAGATCAGTTACAACACTGTGGATATGCTTTAACACTACGAAACTGTGCACTTCTAAATGGTTACGATGGCAAATTTTATGTTATTCATATTTTTTTTCTTCTTCTTTCTTTTTTTTTTTTGAGACAGAGCCTCAAGCTGTCCCCCTGGATAGAGTGCCATGGCATCACAGCTCACAGCAACCTCCAACTCCTGGGCTCAAGCGAGTCTTCTGCTTCTGCCTCCCAAGTAGCTGGGACTACAGGCACCCACCACAACGCCCGGCTATTTTTTGGTTGCAGCTGTCAGTTATTTGGCGGGCCCGGGCTGGATTCGAACCTGCCACCTTAGGTGTATGTGGCTGGCGCCTTAGCCACTTAAGCCACAGGCGCTGAGCCATGTTATTCATATTTTATCACAAATTTTTTTTAAGTGGTTTCTGGAGGCCGGGTGAGGTGGCTCAGGCCTGTAATCCTAGCACTCTGGGAGGCCAAGGATTGCCTAAGCTCACTGGTTCCAGACCAACCTGAGCTACAGCGAGATGCCTATCTCTAAAAATAGCTGGGTGTTGTGGAGGGTGCTTGCAATCCCCACTACCTGGGAGTCTGAGGCAAGAGGGTTGCTTGAGCCCAAGAGTTTGAGGTTGCTGTGAGCTATGATGCCACAGCACTCTATCAAGGGCGACAAAATAAGATTCTGTCTCAAAAAAAAAAAAAACAATTAAATGTTTTCTGGAAGACAGTCATGTAATAGAAAGAAAACCTGGTTGGGCTCTAGCCAGCTTAAGCTGGAACCTCATCTCTGCCACTCAGTAGTTTGGGGACAATGTTCTGATTATTAAGGCCAGGCATGGTAGCTCACGCCTGTATTCCCAGCACTCTGGGACACTGAGACAGGTGGAGCTCTTGAGCTCAAGTTTGAGACCAGCTGTAGTCCCAGCTACTTGGGTGGCTGAGGCAAGAAGATTGCTTAAGCCCAAGAGTTTAAGGTTGCTGTGAGGTAAGCTGATGCCATGGCACTCTACCCCAGATGACAAAGTGAAACTCTGTCTCAAAAAAAAAAAAAAAAAAAGTTCTGCTTATTTCTATGTAACAAATCACCCCAAAACAACAGCAGTCATTTCATTATTTCTCAGTTTCTATGGATCAGGAGTTTGGGAAGAGCTTCAGCTGGGTAGTTCTGCCTTGGAGTCTGTCTTGAGCCTATACGAGGGCTGAACAACTGAGACTAACTGAGCACCCGGTGTAGTTTTAAGGCATCACCACCTCGTCTTTCATATACTAACTTGGATGTCCTTACAGCAGGACAGTCTCAGGACAATGGGAGCTGGGAGAAGTTGCATCACCTTTTCCAATCTACCCCAGGAGGCCATGCTATAAGTCTCCTGGTTGGGCTGGGTGTGGTGGCTCACACCTGTAATCCCAGCACTCTGGGAGGCCAAAGCAGGTGGATTGCCTGAGCTCACAAGTTGGGAGACCACCCTGAGCCAGAGCGAGACCTCAACTCTAAAAATAGCCAGGTGTTGTGGCAGGCATCTGTAGTCCCAGCTACTTGGGAGGCTGAGACAAGGAGAATCACTTGAACCCAAGAGTTTGATGTTACTGTGAGCTGTGACACCACAGTTTGTGGTTACTTTGAGCTGTGACACCACAGCACTTTACCTAGGGTGACCAAGTAAGACCGTCTCAAAAAAAAAAAACAACTCTTTTGGTTATATGCAAATCACAAACCTCCCCAGATTCAAGGAGAGGGGAATGAGACTCTACCTCTTGATGGGACATAGCAAAGGTCTAAAGCAGGGGTCCTCAAACTTTTTAAACAGGGGCCAGTTCCTTGTCCCACAGACCACTGGAGGGCTAGACTTTGGGCCCCGGGACAAGTCGGCTGCTAAGCAGGACAGGCAGCAGCAACAAAAACACCAGGCAGGCTGGATAAATGTCCTAGGTGGGCTGCATGCGGCCTGCGGGCCGTAGTTTGAGGATGCCAGCTCTAGAGCATGGATTAGCAAACTGTGGCTCTCAGATCACATGTGGTTCACCCCTCAAAGAAATGCTGGTTCATTTACATAGTGCCTATATCTATGCCCCAGTGACAGAAAGTCAAGACAGAAACCTAACGGTACTCCTGTAATATTTACCATGCATCTCTTTATACAAAAAGTTTGCCAATACCTGTTCTAGAACATACCAGGTGGAAGATATTGTTGCAGCCACCTTTAGAAAATGCAGTCTGCTGCAGACCGGTTGGCACCTCCCTGAACGCTACATCCAGATCTGTTCAATGGAATAATAATCATGTGTGAAAAGGACTCAGCCGATTTCATGCTTGTAACAGGCAAAGTATAAAATTTTGTTTTCCCCCTTCCAGACTCAGTTATGATTTGAGAGACACAAAAAGGGGTTTGCTGCCACTATAGTGGCAGAAACTACATACAGGGGTGGACATTCTCAATTTTAGGCACTCCTTGGAGTTATGGCCAACTTCTCTTTTAAAATACCTATTTAAGGCCAGGCATGGTGGCTCACTCCTGTAATCCTAGAATTCTTTATTTATTTATTTTTTTTTGAGACAGAGCCTCAAGCTGTCCCCCTGGGTAGAGTGCTGTCGCATCATAGCTCACAGCAACCTCCAACTCCTGGGCTCAAGCTCCTGCCTCAGCCTCCCAAGCAGCTGGGACCACAGGCACCCACCACAGCACCTGGCTACTTTTTGGTTGCAGCCGTCATTATTGTTTGGTGGGCCTGGGCTGGATTCGACCCCGCCACCTTAGGTGTACGTGGCTGGCACCTTAGCCACTTGAGCCACAGGTGCCAAGTCCTAGAATTCTTAAGATTGGTGAGTGGAGGCAGGTGGAGTGCTTGAGCTCAGGAGTTCAAGACCAGCCTGACCAGTAGAGAGACCCCATCTCTACTAAAAATAGAAAAATTAGCAGGCACCATGGCGGCACCTATAGTCAATTGAGACTCTGTCACAAAAAAATAAAAATAAAATAAAATACAGGTTCGGTGCCTGTGGCTCAAGTGGCTAAGGTGCCAGCCATGTACACCCAAGGTGGCGGGTTCGAATCCAGCCCAGGCCTGCCAAACAACAATGACGGCTGCAACCAAAAAATAGCCGGGCGTTGTGGGAGCCTGTGGTGCCAGCTACTTGGGAGGCAGAGGCAGTAGACTCACCTAAGCCCAGGAGTTGGAGGTTGCTGTGAGCTGTGATACTATAGCACTCTACCCAGGGGGACAGCTTGAGGCTCTGTCTAAAAAATAAAATAAATAAATAAATAAAATAAAATAAAAGACATACTTATTGACTTTAAGGGAAGAAATGTTTGCCAGAATTCTTTTCAAACTTCCGCCCTGCCCAAATTTATTCCCTTATCAGACTAGCTAGAATTTTACCTATATAGGAATGGGAAGGATAGTAAGGAAATTTGGGATGGAGTGAGTAGGGAAAAACAGGGTGGCAGCAGATCTTCAATATTCTCTCTGGTAAAAGTTCAAAAATGGATATCCTGGAGCCTACTTATTAACATGCATCTGAACTCTTTGTTTTTTGTTTTTGCAATTTTGGCCTGGGCCAGGTTTGAACCCACCACCTCCGGTATATGGGGCCAGCACCCTACTCCTTGAGCCACAGGTGCCACTCTTTTTCTTTTTCTTTTTTTGACACAGTCTCACTTTGTTGCCCTCAATAGAGTGCAGTGGCCTTATAGCTCGCAGCAACCTGAAACTCTTGGGCTCAAGGGATTCTCTTCCCTCAGCCTCCCAAGTAGCTGAGACTACAGGTGCCCACCACAATGCCCGGCTATTTTTTTAGAGATGGGGTCTCGCTCTTGCTTAGGCTGGTCTTGAACTTGTGAGCTCAGGCAATCCACCCACCTCGGCCTCCCAGAGTGATGGGATAACAGGGGTGAGCCACCACGCCCAGCCTCTTTGTCTTCAGAGGCTGGTGTCTAGCCAAGAAAATAGAGATCCCCCAACTGGCACTGACTATGGGAACATAACACCTCTGATCCCAGCTCCTCTCCTCATTTACTCAAATGTCACCAGAATTATCAATCCTGTTGATCCATTTAAAAAAAAATTATTTTCTCTCTGCTCCAATTTATATTTAACTCCAATTACTCTGAAACCTCCTCAGCTTCAGCCTGGGATATGTCAGAAGATCCCTTCTTTTCTCACACAGCTCCTCACCACCATGTTGTTTTTGTATCAGATGCTACGAGTGTTTGGGGGACGGTTGGGAGGGAAGTGTGCAGTTTGTGATTAGAGTCCGCTCCCTTTAAACCACACTAATATTTACGGCATTTTTTTCCTTCCTTTTTATCCTAAGTGTACAGTTTCATGCAGATGTATGAAATGTTTTAGAGTCTCCCCCAGAGCCCCAACTCAGTATCAGCCAAGGCCAACTCACTTTATGCCGCTCTAAGAATTGTGGTTCAGAAATTTTCCTCAGCTGACTCCAAAAAGAATAGCAACCATTATGAGCTTCTGCTGCTGCTACTTTACCTAAACACACACAGTACTTAGCAATTTACAAAAGGCTCTCACACATTATCTCTTTTTTGTTGTTGTCGTTTTGAAACAGTCTCACAAGTAAATACAGAGCTAACTGTGATTGTCACCCCTGGTAGAATGCCGTGGCATCATAGCTCCTAGCAACCTCATACTTCTGGGCTCAAGCGATTCTCTTGGCTCAGCCTCCGAAGTAGCTGGGACTATAAGCACCCACCATAATGCCTAGCTATATTTAGAGGTGGGGTCTTGCCCTAGCTCAAGTTGGTCTCATACTGGTGAGCCCAGGCGATTCACCCACCTCAGCCTTCCAGAGTGGTGGGACATAGGCTGGTCTTGAACTCTTGGCCTCAGAGGATTCGCCAGCCTCAACCTCAGGAGCCACTGCACCAACCCCTTTCATGTCCTCACTGTCTTATAGCTAGGAGCCCGTTCCACACACCCATGGCTAGGGTCCTGGCTGAGTCCCCTATAACGAAACACGGATGTAAACAAAAGCATATTAAGTTTATTTAACTTAAATTTTACCTGACACAGGAACCTTTAGAAACAAAGACACAAATAATGGGGAAACCCTATTTTTATTGATATTAGTGCACAAGTATGATTGGGGGACAAAAGGGTTCCCCAGTGGCAATAAACTGAGGGGAACTGAGCAAGGACTCCTTGGCCTGATGCTTATTGTCTCTGTGTGACGCAGCTGTCACGTGAGGGTCTTCAGGGACGAGGGTCGGAGGGTGACCTTCCCAGGTGGTATGGCCTTTTTCAGGAAAAAAAGGGCAAGGGAAGGGGGCGTAGTCTTCTTGCTTCTACTGTTTTCTCACATGCCAAGGTGCCGTATTTCGGGGTAGTGTGTCCCAAAACTTGTCATCAGTCACCATGAGGGCAGTTGGGCCACCAAGGCTAAGAACCTCTTTGTAACTGAGAATATTTGGTTCGGTGATGTCTTGTTAGTACATGTAGAATTGGCCACACAGAATCATTCAAATCAACAAGTAAATAGAGTCGTAAACAAAAATCTACCCGATCACTAGAAGCAAAGCGTGATGAGGTTTGTGATGAAGACAGGTCGGAAGCCTTCACAGATGTGGTGAGGCTTAATGAAAGGGCGCTCTCTGAGCAAGGAAGACACTGCCGGGAGAAATAGTGCTGTGGGTTAGGAATCTCTCATCCAAAATACTTGTGTACGGGCCACCGGGGAGGTTTCCTTTTGCTCTCTGAAACTTTGCTGAAAAATCATCTCAGAAAAAGCAGATTAATTGGAGAAAAGATATATAAATTTATTTAACACCTGTATATGGAAGCCTTCAGAATGTTTGGAAGCTTCTATACCATCCTGAGGTCACAAAAGAATGGGGGCTTGGATACTGGCCAAATAGGTTATGGGAAGGAGGGAGTTCTTAGCTGAGGGACAATAAATGCTTTCTAGGGAGACATCAATGGGCTTGAAGAACATTCAGTGGTCTGGGACAAAGTCTATTGGGTCTGCAGGCAGACAGTGGTTTGTTACAAAAGTCTGTGCAGGTTTATTAACAAACTTTAGTCTTCTTTCCTGTAATATGGGACCGGTTAGTGAAAAATTGTTAGGTAGGTCTGCACTGTAGATGAGGGAACAACTCTGCCCCATGCTTTGGAGTGGGGCGGGGGAGGAGAGATCAGCGAGGCTTTGTTTTTCTCAGTTCAGAGTGTACAAAGCACTGAATTTGGAGGTATCACTTTCTCAGCCACAACATTTGGGACCAAAAGTGGTTCAGATTCCAGGTATTTTTACATTTTGGAATATTTGCATTACACTTTCCAGTCCAGCATCCCAAATCTGAAAATCCAAAATATGCTCCAGCAAGCCTTTCCTTAAGGAGTGTTGGCACTCAAAAGTTTTCAGACTTTAGAGCATCTCAAATTTCAAATGCTTTCTTGCTTTCTGTGGTTTTCAACTGTCAAGCTGCCATAATTTGGGGTATCATGTTCTGGCCCCCAACGTGTGGACAGCATCTGTAAAGTCTAAGTGCTATTCCATTGAATAAATATAATTTAAAAAATAAAAGTAGGTGACACCCATAGCTCAGTAGGTAGGACACCGGCCATATACACCAAGGCTAGCAGGTTTGAACCTGGCCTGGGCCAGCTAAACAACGATGACAGCTGCAACAACAAAAAAATCCAGGTGTTGTTGGGGGGGGGGGGTGCCTGTAGTCCCAGCTACTTGGGAGGCTGAGGCAAGAGAATCACTTAAACCCAAGAGTTTGAGTTTACTGTGAGCTTGATGCCATGACACTCTACTGAAGGTGACATGAGACTGTGTCTCAAAAATAAATAAATGAATAAAATAAGTAACTTAAATGGTAAAGGAATTAATTTTCTCAGTAGCAGTCCAGAGGTAGGGCAGTCAATGAATTCACAAGACCACATTCTGGCCACCCTTCTATCTGTCATCCTCAGCATGGGCTGTTCACCTCAGGCCAATAGTTCTCACAGTGCCCACATGGCAGCCACAGTTCTCATAGTCCCTACACATGACAGGGTGCAGAGGAATCAAAGGGATGTGCCTGACTCGTGTCACTTTATATAGTAAAGTAAACTTTCCCACCTTTCCTGTCAGACTTGCATCTCTTTATCTTGTAGACCAGTGATGGTCCGGCCTCTAAGCCCAGGGAGGACCCAGCCTCCCCTCAAAGTCATGATTACTTGGAAAAGATGGGGAGCACTGCAGTCCTACTAGCCAGAACAGGAAGCCAGGAAGCACAGTGATGAGGAAGCAAACAGTGATGTCTGCCACAGGCCTAAAGGCAGGCAAAAGGATGGCATGTTCTGGAAATGATAAATAGATATGAAAGTATCAGAGAGGCAACTAGACTATGCTTTGGGCGAGTGGTCCCAGAGGACTCACGTGCCAATAATCAGCTCTGTCTGGTCAGTGGCTCCTGGAAGCTTTTAAAGACAATGAAATATCAAACAATGTTAAAAGTTTTTTATTATTCTTTTTTTGTGTGGCAATCACATAAAATGCCCTTCAAAAGCAAATGGTCTGAAAAGAAAAAATATACAGCAACATGAGGGTAAAAATTAAATCATATAACTTAGATATCATAGCAGTAAACAAGTAATAGTGCATCTCATTTTTATTACGGCATTTGTACTCTTTCATGATTATGAAAGTAAGTAGCTTATCCATTTTAATTGGAATTCAGAGAAGTCCTAAAAATAAAGTAAAAATCATCCATAATCTCATCAACTTCTATTTAACTACTTGATATCAAACTTGGTTCCTCAGTAGGTTGGTATAGATTTACAGTAGCAAGGGACTTTTTTGTAAGAACACACTTCAAATTCACTTTCTTTTTATCATTATTTACTGTGACTATCAAAACTACTGCTGCAAGTTAGAGGGACAAAAAGCAAAAAAATAAAGCAAATATATATGGTGGCTTATAAATTATAGAGTACAACATTGCATTAGGAAAAAAGTTAAGTATGATTATTGTGTGTATTTCTGGGTTCTGACTTTCTACTTCATATAACAAGTTGTCTAAACCCAAACTCTGTGATGGACCGAGAATTCCCTCCTTGATGGCAGAGAATTCTTTAGTGTGACTCTGTAAGGAGAAAGAAGTAGAAAAGTTACAAGAACTAAGGCCCAATTTCATCGTGGTGAATTGCAGGCTTCTTTTCTTTCTTTTTTTGTTTTTTTGAGACAAGAATCTCTGTCATCCTGGGTAGAGTGCTGTAACATCATAGCTCACAGCAACCTCAAACTCTTAGGCTCAAGCAATCCTCTTGCCTCAGCCTCCCAAGTAGCTGGGACTACAGTCATGCACCACAATGCCTGGCTAGTTTTTCTATTTTTAGTAGAGACAAGGTCTCACTCTTGCTCACACTGGTCGAGAACTCCTGAGGTCAGGAGATCCACCCATCTCCCAGAGTGCTAGGATTACAGGTGTAAGCCACTGCACCCAACCTGAATTGCTTTAAAAAGAGAGAGAGAGGCTACTAGTCAAGGCACCAGGGGCTCAGAAAAGCATTTAGATGTTTTTCTTGGCACCTTTAGGATGGCTGTATCTGCACATCCTGCCTCCGGAGATTGGCCACTACAAGGAGACAGGATATACACAATTCTTTTTCACTTTCAATTTAAGAATGAAATCTGAATCTCTCTCCACCTAACAGCAAACCACAGTGAGACTTTTTTTTGCTATTGTTAATGCTGGGAACTGCCTAGGCAGGAATCCATCATGGTTGTTACTGGTTTTAGTTTTTTGTTTTGTTTCCATTCTCTTTTTTCTATAATTTTATGAATTGTCTTTCACTCAAACTTGTTATGACACTCAGTTTTTTGGATACACTTTTCGGTTTTTTTTTCCTGCTAGCTTTTAAAAATCTACAGAAAGGCAAACAATTTCCTCTCACTAAAAAGCTGTTTAACACTTGGAAAAGTCATTTAAAATCTCTGTTGCTTAAAAGGAGAAAGTTGGAGTCAGAGCGTCAGAGTGGTAGATTGATGAACATCAATCTTGGACATCACGGAATTCTGCCCTTCCTTTTACAGATCTGAGATTCAGGGATGGGGAGTGACTGGCCAGAAATCAGCTTTCATTAATTTTTATTACTTTGATTTTTTAAGAAAAAGAGTCCAGACAATTTTAAAATTAATTTAGTGGTGTTTGAAAAGCAAATGAACAAAAGATTCTGAAGTGCAAAAGAAAAACTAAAGGCTTGGTGGCTCACGCCTGTGATCCCAGCACTCTGGGAGGCAAAGGCAGGAGGATCACGTGAGCTCAGGAGTTCCAGACCAGCCTGAGCAAGAGCAAGACCCCATCTCTATTAATAGATATAACTAGCCAGGTGTACTAGCAGGTGCCTGAGGTCTAAGTTACTCAGGAGCTGAGGCAAGAGAATCACTTGAGCCCAAGAGTCTAAGGTTGAAGAGTGACCTATGACACCACAGCACTCTACCCAGGCTGACACAGTGAGACTCTGTCTCAAAATAAATACATACATGCATACATGAATATATGCTAAAGCTTCAAGAAACAGATACTTTTTTTTTTGAGATGGAGCCTCAAGCTATCCCCCTGGGTAGAGTGCCATGGCATCACAGCTCATAGCAACCTCCAACTCCTGGGCTCAAGCTAGTCTCCTGCCTCAGCCTCCCAAGTAGCTGGGACCACAGACGCCCGCC
>CAUYQV010028199.1:0-12853 GCA_963574575.1 Galagoides demidoff | reverse complement strand
TTTTTTTTTTTGAGACAGAGTCTCAAGCTGTTGCCCTGGGTAGGGTGCCGTGGCATCACAGCTCATAGCAACCTCCAACTCCTGGGTTTAAGCAATTCTCTTGCCTCAGCCTCCCAAGTAGCAGGGACTATAGGCGCCCACCACACACCCAGCTATTTTTTTGTTGCAGTTGTCATTGTTGTTTAGCAGGCCCAGCCTGGATTCGAACCCACCAGCTCTGGTGTATGTGGCTGGCACCTTAGCCACTTGAGCTACCGGCGCCAAGCCTCTAATAAATATTCTTTTTTTTTTTTTTTTGAGAGAGAGTCTCACTATGTTGCCCTTGGTAGAGTGACAGAGTGATGCTATGGCATAACAGCTCACAGCAACCTCAAATTCCTGGGCTTAAGCGATTCTGTTGCCTCAGCCTCCCAAGTAGCTGGGACTATAGGTGCCCGCCAAAAAGCCTGGCTATTTTTTGGTTGTAGTTGTCCTTGTTGTTTGGCAGGCTGGGGCTGGGTTCAAACCCACCAGCCCCGGTGTATGTGGCCAACACCCTAACCACTGAGCTACAGACACTGAGCCTCCAATAAATATATTTAACTGAAAAAAACTAGCTGTTTTTTGGGGGGTTTGGATCTATCATATTTACTGTCTCAATGGTTTAAGTCATAGTTTTCTGACTTAATATATACCTTCTATTTCTCTAGAGCTTCTAACTTTCCATAATACTTTCCACTTTGTCAAGCATGCAGAGTAGCTACCAATTGCCCCATTTTGCTTACAGGAAAACTGATATTCATAGACGTTAGATGACTTACTTATGGCAACACAATTATTTAGCAAGAAGACTAAAACTCATCTTACCTGAGTCCATTTCCATGAATAGAAATGACATGCAAATTTGTGAACACTAGGGTGTTAGGAAAATTCTTAGTTATGAATCCTATTTCTAAGTACAATTTTGTATGAACTCCAGGGGTCCCAGAATGAAATCAAAGCTATGGACCTTGGATAGGCAAATCTACGGCTTCCTACGCAGAATTCCACAACCAATCTTGTCTCCAAATGCTCATGTGGAGGGTTAATATCTACAGTGCTAATTCCAACATCTGTTTCTTTCTTATCCCTGAAGCTAAATTAAGTTGGTACAGTCTGTTTTTACTTCCAGCTTCCCTCTAACACAGATTTATTACCAATTATTTTCTTATCAAGGAAGAACAACCCCATCATAAGTATTTCAGATAATGACATCTAAGTATTTTATATTGCTTTAAGTCTGAATAGTTAGAATAGAGAGTGCACCCAATGTTCATTACCTCTTAATGCTTGCATTTTTGTCATGTTTTGATTTGTACACCAAAAAAAATGAAAATGCTACCCACTGTTTAGACATTTTTTTAGGTCTAATGAGATTAAATAAATTCTGGGGAGGAAGGAGAAGAGCACAGCTTAATAATATTTTAAATGGTTTGTAGAAATATTCCTTCTACCATGGGCACAATTTAAACCAAAGCCAACTTCTGTAGTGCTGTTGAAGGCTAATGAATGCCTTAATAACGAGCTGAGGAAAATGTGATGAGTTGATTAGATACAGAAATATCCTAGGTCTCTGAAATGTAGTGAGGAAAACAACTCAATTGTACTTAGAGGCAGAACTCACGGCAAGGAATTATCCTGACATCCCAGTGATCCATTTCACTACCCATTAATAAGTGATCTTCTTGGCAGCGTCTGTTGGGGTAATTGACACTCACTGATTTGAGGGTAGACTTTCAAGCTCTGGATAAACATTGAGCCAATTCCTCTCAGTTCTAATGATGCCTAGAAAATGACCAAAATTTAGGACATCATACAACTTTTCTATTTCCTAGAACCTGGTGGTTATCAATCTTTCCTCCAGGTAATTAAAATTCTTTTGCAGGGATGTACTTTTTAAAAAGGATATATTCAACAATTTCTTGCAGAAATTGTATTTTTCTTTTCCTGATTGCCTATCTAGTCTTTGGAACTAGTTTATATGTGTGTCTCTCTCCATGTGAAAGACTGTTATCTTCAGATAGACTTGTTTTCTAATAGTTAAGACATCGAACTATATAAATGTACATTACATACCCTGAATAAACAAAGTTTGTAAACAAATTCCAAGATGGTTGTTACTTGATCTTTGGAGTCCTGAGCATTGGGAAACATTAGATGTCACAGTGCTTGGACAAAGAAAGCAAATATCAAATAGCAGGGGCCATCTGAATAGCTATATTGTCAAGGAGCCCTCAAAGACTGTGAAGGACCAATAGGAAAAAAACAGGCAGAGCAATAACAGAAAGGAATAAAGAACTCATGCTGGCTACAGCATGAGTGAACCTTGAAAACGTTTTTGCTAAGTGAAGTAAGCCAACCACAAAAGATAACATACCATATGACTCCATATGCATGAAATTTCCAGAGCAGGCAAACCTAGAGAGGGAGAAAAAAAGACTAGTAGCCAGGGGTTGGGGGAGGAGAAATGGAGAGTAACTGCTTAATGAACACGGTGTTTCTTTTGGGGATGAAGAAAATATTCTGAAATTAAGTAGTGACGATGGTTGCATAACTCTGTTAATATATTAAAATCAGTGAACTGTATACTTTAAAGAGGGTGAGTTTTATGATATGTGAATTATATTTCAATAATGCTGGGGATTTTTTTTTAAGAGAAAAAAAAAATAAAACAGGCAGAGACAGAAATAGAGTCAGAAGAACAAAGAGCCTGAAAGGGGCAGGCGGTCCTGTCACTAAGAGAAGCTTTTTCCCTCACTGGTCTAATCCGACTGATGAGGATTTCCAGACAACTTTATGTAAATAATTGGAAATTTTTTTAAAAACCATGATAAAAGTCAACATTAGGCCTGTAGTCAGCTCAACAAGCCGTATTCAGCAGACATTGCCCAATCACCTACTACTAGCAACCTAAATCTCAGAATCACAAGCTTTTAACTAAAGAGTGAAGTATTTTATAAAGAAAGGAAAGGAGAACACATTTTAAGAATGAGTCTTTTAAAGTGATGGAATTAGGAGTATTTTCTTTTTTCCAGTAGTGTAGACTCTGATGATGTTTTAAAGAAGAGGAAATAAATTTTTTAAGGGAAAAAGTGAGTAAAATATAATAACTGCTCTATTAAAGCTACAGAGGACACAGGAAGTAATAAGGAGCTGGGCCTAAGGAAGAAAAGTCAGAGTAAGTTGTTTGGTATTAGAGCCAATAGGCGGGACTGCTGGTCTGAGGATGTTCTTCCACCTTCCAGGCCCCCACCCAGGGAGAACAAAAAGGTCCCATCCAGGGAAGTGCCATCTGCCTGCCTCTTCTATGTGGCCTCCACCATCATTAGGGCCAGCCTTCTGCTACAACAAGGGCAGCAAGACTGTTAACAAATAAAAGTCATTAGGAAGGAATTAGCTTCTGGATTTGGGCCAGGAGGTACCACTTCAGACTCTATCGTTGCCACAGGATGTAATAGGGAGAGACAATTTCTCTATGGCTAGAGAAGTTAATGTGGAGAGCTTTACTATGAATGGCCACACGACGTGTGGTAACAGGTAGAGAAAAGCCTCTGTCAGTTCAGTTATTCGGCAGGAGAGATGGTTACCTTTTCAGAGCTGATGCAGAGTTCATTTTTCATCGTGAGCTGTGGTCATCCTCACAATTCCGATCCCATCATCTTTTGCTGTTCTTGCAATTATCCCAGACCTCTCTAATGGAATGAAAGAAGATGGTAGAAACCACACTGGCTCAAACCCATGGTCCCTCCGTCTGTGCACTCTGGGTATGTCACAGGGAGGAAGCCTACTATGATAACAGAGCTGAGGCTCTGGAGCCGGGCAGTAGGGATGGAGTCTCGTCTGAACTGACTCATCAGCTCATTGGCTTTGGGAAAGTTATTCTAGCTCGCTGGTGCCCCTCTCCTCTATAGCATGGGAGCAGTGTTAATTCTTTCCTCGTGCGATGGTTCTGATGACTATTTGAATCACCTGGTACCACAGGTGTTAAACAAATTTCATTTTTATTAGTCATTTTAATGAGAGACTCCAAAAAAACTCCAAAAGTTTAAAAACATTATCTATGAATTCTATCATTTTTCTTCTTATTTTATTTAGCTAACCAGTATGTATTGCGGAGCCTAACACAGACACACAGAAACCCTTTCCCCCTTCTCCTCCTTCTCTACCCTAAGACAAAGATACAAAGGATGTGGCTAGCCCCACCCCCAAGAAGTTCCCACCCAAAAGAACCTAACCTGACAGGCAACCTCCCACACCCCCATATAAAAGGTATCTCTAACTTCCCCTTGGTGTAGATGCCATCTTTGCACTGCCAGGTGGGTCACCAACCCCTTTCAATAAACATGGGCTGAACATCTCGGCAACTTCCTCTCTGGGTGACACTGTTTACACCTTTCAATGTGTATTTATGTGTATACAAATCTATACAACATAATGTAGATATGTGTGCACATTTACCCATGTATTCATATTTATATCTGTATATTAGCTATAGGTATTAAAACTGTCTTGGATGAAATGACAGAAATTCAATTTGATAGCTTAAAACTTCTGGGTGGTGCCTATGGCTCAAGGAGTAGGGTGCCAGCCCCATATGCCAGAGGTGGTAGGTTCAAACCTAGCCCTGGCCAAAAAAAAAAAAACTTCTCCTAAAAAAAATGAAGGGATATTTATTGATTCACATGTTTGAAAAATCCAGTGGCAGGTTAGTCAGTTTAGTTTCCAGTACAGCTATATCCTGATACCCAGATAATATCATCACAATTTTATCTCTTTTCGTTTTAATCATTACTTTTGTCTATGCAGATAAAATGAGTAGGCATACACAAAGCATTTAGGATCGTGCTTAGCTCATAATAAACACTACATAAACATTTTCTGCTATTACATCATCCAATCCTACTCACCTCCCTATGAAGCAAATACTATTATTATTTTTATTTTTATGGATTAAGAAACAGACACAAAAAGGGCATACAGCTATTTGATACCAGAGGTGGGCCATGTAGTCAGATTTAGGTCTTTTCTTGACCATTTCTCATTAGCCTAGAAAGGAAGGCTGAGTCCTGATGGTGAAAAGCCGGAAACAAACTTTAAAGCATGGACACTTTCAAAATAAAGCAAGTGAATGGGAAAGGCTGGGGCATTGGCCACCTGATGGGGTACATCCTCTCAAATCGGTTCCTACTTTTATAATTCATGCATGAATCCTTTTAATCCTTCACAAAGGCAGAGTTTCATTCACTTTAAAATTCTAGAACCAGGGAGTAAATTGGAATATGTGTCCTTATATTGGTTATTCTATTGACAACTCCATCTCCCAGCCCCAATCTATTTTCTGCTCTTGCCCACCCTGCTGTGTGACCTGTGGAGCTGACACACGAAGGACCAAACCTCAGGCTTCCCAAACCTCTGTTTCTGGGTGGGATTGGGCAGTGAGGTTGCGTCCCATGGGGATTCAGGCCCACAGGTGACGACAGCTTCCCACAGATGCCCACTCTCGAGCACTTCATCACCCCTTCTTGATCTTGTTCACTCAAACTACACCTTTGCCAAGAGCACTTTTGTATCAATTCTCTTCAGTTAAACTCTGGATTTGCATGAGTTTCCAAGGCCTCCATCATAGGCTTGGGGACCCTCAGCACTTCTACCTCCATAAACTCCTTCCTCCCTTCCTCCATATTAAAACTAAAAGAGGGGGGCACCTGTGGCTCAACGAGTAGGGCGCCGGCTCCAGAGGTGGCGGGTTCAAACCTGACCCCAGCCAAAAAAAAAAAAAAAAAAAGAAACTCTACTAAAAATTACACTTTATGACTGTATTGGTAAAAAGACAAATATATCCAGACCAAACTATATATTTTTTTTTCTTCTAGCCTCAAAAGAAATGTAAACATTTTGTGAGCACTAGGCAGTGTGCCTGAGGGAGAAATTGGCCCTACTGTTTTCGGCTAGAGTGTGCTCCAATAGATGCAGTCCCTTTACACCCACAACAGAAAACAATAAGAGCCCAGGAAGGTGGGCTATTATCAGGTTAAAATCATGATCCTTGTATCAAATTTCCCAAACAGCCTGTTTCCATTACAGTGAGCCCAGCATCCTTGTCTCTAAGCAGATCCTATTTCTAAGTCACAGCTATGATGACAAGATAAGAGAAAAAAAAAAAAACAGTGTACCACTGTTGAATTAATGCCTAATTCATTTACTAAAGGCACAACAATCACATGGTTTATTAATACTTCTCCATTTCCTCTATGTAAACATGTAACTCTGCACCTGAAAAGGAGAGAACACTTTTCCATACGTTCTTTTCTCAGATCAAATTTTTGCTACCAGTATTGAAAAGCAAGGTTGAGAAATGAGCCATTTTTGGTGATGAGTGCGGCCTTTAATCAGCAATTTGTTAAGTACTGATGATATTGAAGGTTATATTTTAGGATTCTATTTGTTCACTCAGCTTTCATCTGTTGCCATCTCATAGACTCATGGAAAATGTGAAAATACACTAGAAACATGACAAAGGTAGACAGCAGAAGTATTTTTAAATCTAAAGCAAGCAGTTATTGATTTTCCGTTGGAGGTAAACACATCACACCCTACACGAATTTGGGACTGAGGCAACTTCACATTCTGTCTTTGCCTTTTTCTAAATAGTCAGTTCTAACTGCAAGTTAATGCCAGATTTAAATCTCTAAGCCTCTCCATCTTTCTGCTTCCCTTCTCAGCGGGTTCTCTGACAGACTAGAGGAATGAGGAGGTCCTGCAAAGGACAGAAGACGCTGAGAGTTTGCCCCTCAGCACCCTAAATATCAACCATAAAACTAATGAACTGTGGCAAGTGAATTGTCTAAGTTCATTCCAAATTATGTCCTGCCAAAGTTCACCTTTGTTTTCAATTATCATCCTGGAATCATAAATGTCGAATCCAGGGTACCGCCTCTCAGCTCTCAGAATCTTATTTACATTCTTCTTACTGTTAATTTGAATGTGATGGTCCACTCCACCGAATACCAGGGCATGGGGGTGGCAGGAAGTCCTCACCTTAAGAATATAAATATAGAGCAGCACCTGTGGCTAAAGGAATAGGGCGCCAGCCCCATATATTGGAGGTGGTGGGTTCAAACCCAGCCTTGACCAAAAACTGCAAAATAAATAAATAAATAAATAAATAAATAAATAATATATATATATATATATATAAATAAATAACCTGTTTAATTTTTATTTATTTTATCTATCTATCTATCTATTTATTTATTTATTTATTTATTTATTTATTTAAAACAGAGCCTCACTTTGATACCCAGGCTAGAGTGCCATGGCATCAGCCTAGCTCACAGCAATGTTAACCTGCTTGGGTCCAAGGGATCCTCCTGCCTCAGCCTCCTGAGTGGCCAGAGCTACAGGTGCCCACCACAATACCCCACTAACTTTTTTGTCTATTTTTAATAGAGACAGGGTCTTGCTCTTGTTCAGGCTGGTCTTGAACTCATGACCTCAAGTGATCCCTGCCTCTGCCTCCCAGAGTGCTAGGATTATTTAGGCTTGAGCCACCACACCTGGCCTAAGGAAACTTTTTAAAAAAGAATAAATCCAAAAGGGTCTCTTAAAAAATTGCCCTGATTTACTGAATCTGCGTTTTTGACAGGTTGCTAGGGGTCATGTTTTTAAGGATATTCCCCTTAACTATTCATAACCCAGTTATAAATTCATGTTTATTTTATATCTTTTTGTCTTCATTCTCTTATGACTACATAACATTTATCCTGACAAGTTTATAAAAAATATTGAGGTTGATACTTGCTGGTCTTAGTAGAAATTAATCAAAATCCATCTGCTCCCTTCTCAGCCTGGACAATTTCATTACAACTAAACCAGGGATTATAGGATTCTTACATCTTCTTTTTTTTTTTTTTCCTACACAGTTCAGTTGATTTAGAAACAATGATTAAAGCTGCTTACTTTAAGGAAGATTGTTTCCAATCTTCCCTTCTTGCAAGGCAGAGAGAGATGAAAGCGTCTTGATCCTGAAATATTTATACCTAAGACTAGAAATCTGTATCAGAGGCATGATGAATGATTGGAACCAAAGACTTTTTATTTTGAAGTCATATTTCTTAGCTTTACACTTTCCTCACAAGTTTGAGGAAACAAATACTAAATGCATTCACCTGCTCCCCACCTCAAGAAGACTTTCTACTTTTATTTAAATGCAAATTCAGTGTGACATAATGGAGAGACTTGCAGAGAAAGATTACCTTTCTGACACTAACTATTTATAGGGATAAATATCAGTTATCCTTATGTGGCCTTAGAATGACTGCCTTCAAAGGAATGCAGAACACAAATTAGGGGGAATGAATATAAGCTTCCCACAAGGGATACCTTGATCTGGGATTGAAGAAATCTAAAGCATTAGAAGTGATTACTAGAGAGTAATTCTGGGCTTCCCCAGCCTCAGAACGGTGCTGTAATTAACTATTCTCACTGTTCTTTCTTTTTTTTGGAATCTAGTTTCCGTGTTTTTCCCCTCTAGTGCTCTATTAATTGAGGGAAATGATCAGATCTTAAGTATATACACTCAGATGAGCTTTGACAAATATATATAATCACAGAGACACCACCCTAATCAAGATCTGGAGCATTCCATATTCTTGATTTTTTTTTTTCTTTTTGCCATTTCCAAAAATAAGAATTACTATAGCCTGCTGCTACTAGGAATAAACTCCCCTCTAAATTCAAAAAAATAAAATAAAGTAAAACCAAAGGGCTGTGAGTTGGTCCCCTGTGGAGCCAAATGCTATTTGAAACCAGTCTGTGTCCAGGGCCTTTTAACGACATGACAAAAAGAGGAACTGATCTTGACCAGCAGGCAGAGGGGATGGCGTGGCCCAAACATCAGACTAGAAACACAATGATTCCCTGGGACTGGACGCTAAATCCTGGCAGACAACGAGGCAGCCTTTCATCTTCTGAAATGGGTAAATTGAATGAAGCAAGGCCAATTCTGGGCCAGGCTGTTGGATGAGTTTTGTTGTGTGTTTTTTTAAGTTCCTAGTCTACATAGACATTAAAACATCAATTACAGCAGAGCTAGAAATTGTTCCTTTGTCCCTGACATTTCCTCCTTCCTCCTAGTTCCCTGTAGCAGGAGGCCAGCTATTCTCCCACCAGTTGCCAGGCCCTGGGTTCAGGGCACTTCAGGGGTTCTTCCTTGTGTGGTAGGAATCATCTCCATGGATAAAGGCAGAATTACAAACACTCGTCCTTAGAAATTCTGAAGGAGTGCAAAGTGTCCTGTGCTTCATTCAGTAAACACTGCTCAGAAACTCTGTAAGTACAAAAATACAGATAAACCAACTGGAAAGTATAATGAAAGGAGCTCAATTGTGGGGAGTTGTTCTGCTGCTTTTTGGTTTGGGGGTTTTGTTTGTTTGTTTGTTTTTTGAGACAGGAGCCTCAAGCTGTCCCCCTGAGTAGAGTGCTGTGACATCACAGCTCACAGCAACCTCCAAATCCTGGGCTCAAGCGAGTCTCCTGCCTCAGCCTCCCAAGTAGCTGGGACCATAGGCGCCCACCACAACGCCCGGCTATTTTTTGGTTGCAGCCGTCATTGTTGTTTGGCAGGCCCAGGCTGGATTCGAACCCTCCACCTTGGGTGTACGTGGCTGGTGCCTTAGCCACTTGAGCCATAGGTGCCGAGCCTGTTTGTTTATTTTTTAACTAAGAGTTCTGCACTGGCAAGTTTAATGTCACCTTATCATGATATCATGGTGGGGTTAAGGATCTCTGAAGCTGTTTGGGTTCAAATCCTGCCTCTGCCACACATCAGATACATGAACTTGGAACAAATGACATGCATCTCTCTCTGTGCTTCCATTTCCCACTCGTAAAGTGAGGACAGTAAAAGTGTTAGCCCAGAGGTCAGCAAACTCTATCTGTAAAGGGCCAGATACTAAATACTTTAGGTTTTGTAGGTCCAGGGGGCCCCAGCTGTAACTGTTCAGCTCTACCACTGAGTATGACAAAGCCACAGGTGGTATGTGAGCCGACAGGCGCAGCTGTATCCCAATAAAACTTGCTTATACATTGTAACCTAATTGTTTGTACCCTCACATTAATCTGAAATTAAAAAAAAAAACAAAACCTTGCTTAGGGACACTGACATTTGAATCTCATGTACTTTTCACATGTCAAGAAATATTCTTCTTCAGAACTTTTTTCCAACCACTTAAAAATATAAACAAAATTCTTAGCTTACAAGCTATATAAAAATAGGCAACAGCCAAACTTGGCTCTGAGGCCATACATACAGTGGTTGGACAATTAATTTCACGAACTCATCCTAGAAAAAGTGCTACAAACGGGCAGTGCCTGTGGCTCAACGGAGTAGGGCACCAGCCCCACATAATGGAGGTGTTGGGTTCAAACTCAGCCCCAGCCAAAAAAAAAAAAAAAAGAAAGAAAGAAAAAGTGCTACAGACTTCAGTGTTGAATATCACTATGGTCACCTTCGAAGCACTCCCCTTAGCCATCTGGTGACCTTAGTGATATTCAGCAGTAAGGTACAGTGCACTTTTCCAGGATGAGTTCACAAACTTGACTGTTAGTTCCACAAAAAGAGTTCCCAAGTTGCTTTAAGTGTAGAGTGGGTGTTGGCATTGGTGCATAGCTTCCCAAGGAAAGTACTTGGAAGGTGACGGCAGTGATACTCAGCAATGAGGCATGTAACACTTTTTCAAGGATGCATTCTGGAACTTACTCGTCCAGACCTGGTACTGTAGTTTGCCAACTCCTGACTTAGTTCTCTGAGGTTATATGAGTATTAACACAGGTAAAGCTCTTAAACCAGGGCCCAGCATGTCAGAAGCACACTTTTGCTTTATTACTATTATGTAGTGGAACTCGATGCATGCTACATTCTCCAGGGATGTCCTATCAGTACTGTTTCCCGGAAAGTTGACCTTATGGGCTTCTAGTTTTGAGAAAAAGAGAAGGAGGTCTTAAGAGAGAAAATGATCTTAGTGTCTTCCTCCAATATCTAAGGAAGATATAGTGAACACTGTCTCCAGATATGGATCCAACATACAGAGTGAACTGTTGTATAGATCTCATCATTTGGGGAATGATTTTTCAAAGCCATTGCTGTCCATTTTTGCACATTAAATCCCACAAAGAGATTTATTTACAACATTAAATCATTTCTTTGTGCTGCCCGGCTACATTTTTAACTATTGAAATATTCATCACACACTCTAAGAGCCTAATGCCAAGTGTTTTATGACCTTTTAAAGGATGGCTTCTTTAAAAAATCACCTTCAGATGTGGATGCCAGTTTCCAAGTAGGGCTAAGGAAAAGCTGTCCGTCCATTGTCAAATGGCAAGAGGATAAACAAGACATCATTGCACTGAAAAATACCACTGGAGATGGGCTGATTAAAAGAACTATATGTAATATGTAAAGCTGTGAGTTAGGGAGGCAGGGATGGGGAATGAGGAGGAGGTTGGGGCAAAATGTGTTCGCTTTTTAGAATAAGAAACAGAATCTATTGTCTACAACAGTGGTTCTCAACAGAAGGCAATTTGGGCCCCAAGGAGATATTTGGCAACATCTGTAGACATTTTTGATTGTCACAGCTGGGTGAGGGGTGGAGGTTGCTATTGGTATCTAGTGAATACAGATCAGAGATGCTATTAAACATACCACAGTGCCCAGTACAGACCCAGACAAGAGAAAATTATCTGCCTCCCACATGGGCAGTCATGCCAAAGTGGGGAAATCCTATAGACACTGGAACCATCCCAACCTGCCCCACCTCACAATGGCCTTCACTTTTACTTTGAACTGGCTGTTATAGGCATGTGTCAAACAACTGAAGATAAACACTAGAAAGCATCCCTCCTTGTGTTTCCATTAAGGACCACAATTTAATTTGAACTCTTCATCCACCCACCTTTTTCAAAGGCATCATGATGGAAAAATTGCAAGATTGGTGTTCCTTTAAATGACACAAATTAATTCAATTACCCTGAAGAAAACTGGTACCAGAACACCAGACTGCTGAGCAACTGATGCTAATTTTGTAATTCAATTTACTAACAAGATAATGTGACAAATGTTTAAAAGCTAGTCAGTTGTAGCTTGAACCAAGCCATCCATGGAAGTCATACCTGCTGTGTATCAGTTTGGATACAAACGTACTTCTTGTTCTCCACCAGAATGAATCTGCTAGATTTTCCTAAGTAAATAAGGCCCCTTAGACCAACACACAGTGAAAAGAAAGATTAAAAGGAGCTCGTATCCTTTTGAAAAGAATCAAAATACTAAATAAGCAGAAAAAATTGATAAGAAAGGTTCCACATCAACTTGGGGAGAGTCAAAATAATTCTGATTCTTCTTAACATTACTTAAAGTTATAAGAACACTAATTAACATTGTATATTTAACACTGACTTAAAATTGTATGTCCACTTAAAACTTCCATTTTACAATAAACAGTATTTGTAGAGTGCTTTACAATTCTATTTAAATTCACCTTTATTTGCAGTGTGCTTTATAATATATGAAGTGCACGGCTCGGCGCCTATGGCTCAATCGGCTGAGGCGCCAGCCACGTACACATAAGGTGGTGGGTTCGAATCCCCAGCCCGGGTCCGCCAAACAACAATGATGGCTGCAACCAAAAAATGGCCAGGTGTTGTGGCGGGTGCCTGTGGTCCCAGCTACTTGGGAGGCGGAGGCAGGAGACTCACTTGAGCCCAGGAGTTGGAGGTTGCTATGAGCTGTAATGCCATGGTACTCTACGCAGGGGGATAGCTTGAGGCTCTGTCTCAAAAA